>JAATLQ010034705.1:0-24162 GCA_013421005.1 Heliconius erato x Heliconius himera
TCTGGGGTAATCAACTTAATCCGCGGCCAATTAATTAATCAAAACCGCGACCCGCGAGAAAATCCGCGGAAAATTTTGATTGATAAGGCGATCAATTTAATGAGCCAGAACGCACCAATCCCTACTACTAATAAGTATTTATAGTTTCTAATTTCGCTTTAACTAAGTGACTAAATAGAAAAGCAAAAATAAAATATTCGAATTGAGAGGCGTCTACTTTTATAGAACTTAAAATGTACTTTTACATTTTTGTCGCATTTTCTGAATACTGAAGAACTTTTTATTTCATGCTGTATCATGCACGTAGCAGGGTAGGCATAGGTTAACAAGTGGAGTGTTAAGACACTCCACTCTCCGCTTTCTGTTGAACACCCTCTGCCTCGACGTAAGAGCGAAGAAACGACTAAATGAATTAACCGAATTCGAACAGAATCGAATCCACTACCTTTCGCGTTTAAGATCACACGCTGCCGCTGCGCCACGACTGCTCTTAAATATTTACGCTGCTAATATCTTGTTACGTGTTAAAATTCTCAGGTGTTTAATAAATGTAATAATATATGTAATAAGGTAATAGTCAAGAACACATTTTAATACAAAAAGATTAGTATTCTAAGCTTACAAAGCTCTCTGTTATCTCGTAGTGGAACTAAATAATTGAAGGCTTCCGGGCGCGTTCTAGTTTTAGAGGCAATTTTAAACATCTCGTATAGCCTCGATAAAGCGTCCATCGGGCAACTGGGCTCTTGCTTCGTGAATGTAGCAATCAAGAACTATTTTTTAAAACGCTAACGTGAAATTAAAATCATGTTTGTTAACCATTTAGGTAAAGTTCAAAAAATTATCTCTTCTTGTGATTGCGTTTTCCTTTAGGTGAACTGATAATAGCCAATAGAACGAAGTTTAAATACTGTTAATAATGAACTAATTCAAAATAATTTACAAAAAATATAATATTTTTCCTTACTATTGGATCATGAGCCCAAAATGAGACATAATTATTTCAAATATATAAATAAATATTTTTCCTTTTGTTGTAGAAGAATAATTTCATTAGGCCTATAATCGCTGGATTTTATGCGAAATTCTCAGAACGATCCCTCGTCTTTCTACTGTGGCAGTTAAAGCCGCTGAGATCGACTGAGATGAAAACTTGTATCGAGGGAGTCCTCAAACCGTTTTACATAAGAACCCAATTCGTCATTTTACCAAACGCGTTTAAGAAATATCTTTTCTGCACTGTTTTGGTTTAAAATATTATATTTTTTTATATGTACGTATAATATAATACCGCTTTATAATATTGTTTTTAATATTAATATTATATGGCTCAAGAATTTGTTTGGATGGAGGCGATCTCAATAAGTAGTGGTTCGAATTTAAATATTCTTTTTATGTCGGATAGTCCATACATTGAAGAAAGCTATAGGTAGGTATATTACATCACGTTAATCGTTTCAATGTAACTGCGATCAGAGTCGCTGTGGGTATTTAGAATATGTATGTTGTATCATAATTCTTAGTGAATTCCATTTGACCACGCAGGCAAAACTGGAGGTAAAAGCTCTTCTTATATCGCTCTAATATATATTTTATTCTTCAAATATTTCTCTTATAATTTTGCATTTTGGCTTACACAATAGAGCTCTATTTCAATATGAGAATTTTAAATATCCAGATTTACATGTTTTTTACTGGATAACTGTATTAGCCTAGTAAGATAGCCTAGAAAAATTCGAGCAAATAAAAAGCTATTCGAGTACCCGTGAGCTTAATGTTATAATAGTACTTCTTTTCATCCATATACGCTCTTTTATATTTATATGGAAACCCTGTGATAATAAAAATGAAAAGACTTATCTAAAAATACTGTATTAATTATATTTTATAAAGCATCAGAACATATTTAATTTCAGAATTGATGATAAAAGCAAATCAGTTTGTAATGAATAAATTATCAAAATATGTGTTATAAAATATTTAATGCGATCAGGTAACTTCGTGCGACAAGTGGATGAATAACTCAATATTAAGCCAACCGATTCCGATGATTCTTTATTTATTTGAAAGGATACACTTCAAGGATAGTTTGGTTAGGTTTTGATTATGGGATCCGGTTGCAATTGAACAAGTTTGTTTTTTTTTTATAAAAAATACAATTGTACTGGATTATTAAAATTAGTGTCAGAAGTGATATTCCTCCTCATCGTTGCATTTCTTTTTAACTAACTTCAAAAAAGATGTTCTTATTTTCAACCGACTTCAAATAAGGGAGAGGTTCCCAATTCACCCGAATATTTTTAATGTATGTTCTTGTCAATATGTCAAAATGTTAGTATGCACAATAATATCTAATTAAGTTTGAAGTTTTACATAGGACTACCACAAACATGAGAAACATCCTTTTAAGGTTTACTCATCACTTAAAATCGTAAAATAATAATTTTTAACAAAAAAAAAATCGACTCTTAACAGCTTCAAAATTATAAAATCTTTTTAAAATTATTTTTGTATAACAAAATCAAAGTATGTATTACTTTATGTAAAATTATTTTTTGCACTTTAGTTCGGTGTTAGAAGTAGTTTTTTTGTTAAAAATTAATTTATTCACTTATTATAGATAAATTGAATAGTTTATATTTATTTCATTTGTTAAAAAAGAAACAAGTCACTGGCAATGACTTTTTAAAAGGATTTTATGGGACACAAATTGTGAATGTAAATAATTTCAAATTAATTAAAATAATTATATTATTTTTCGTTTACTTTTAAGTATAATAAAAAAAAAAACATTTTATTTGTACAATTGTAACGGTTCAGTGGTTCACCCTTGTCTATGTGGAATCATTATTACAGCCCCAAAACTACATGGGAGTATTATCGGGGTCCATTGGGATAAGCAGGAATAAATAACTCAGCTAACATTAAACTTGTTTTGCAGTTTTTCACTCACATACAAATCTGTTTTGTATGTGAGTGAAAAACTGCAAAACAAGTTTAATACAACGTAATACTTTACAAATCCAATTATAAAGTATCACTTCAATTCTTAGTTTTTAGATAAGCGATAAGTATTTTTTACCTCGCTTAGATGCTAAATAGATGTGAGATGTAAGCTTTCACTCCTTACATTGTTAAAATCCAATGATTTATCTTGTTCTTGCATGTGAAATAAAGAAAGTTATCCTCCACTGTGTGGTTGTGGTTTCGATTCCTACTTAGGGGAATTAACTATTATTTATTAATATTTTTATTTTTTCGCTCTGGTACCATGTCGAAATTTTGGTTCCGCTACTCAAAACACAATGCCTCGAAAAAATCGAAGGAAAATGGGAAACGGACTAGGTTTAATCCACACTGCCTATACTGCTATATGCGGATAATAGCGTGAAACAAATTTGATCCTGTATCTATGTATCATGAAGTGAAACACATTGAATTGAAATAACATAGGAAAATATTAAATCAATAGCAAATACACTATTTTATGTATTCTATTTAGATAGAAAAAAATCAGCTTCACGCTGTATCCCGCACACAGCAGGGTAGGCAGAGGGAACCTAGTGTTAATACATTCCGTCCCCCACTTTCTGCCGAAATCTGGAGGCATTGCGTGATGAGTGGCAGAACTCAACGCCGCGCTTAACCTCGACACCAAAGCGAAGAAATGGAAATATAAATTTAAGTAAATATTTCATCTCCTCGAGTGGGAATCGAACCCACAACCAGTCGGTTTTACAGTCACACCTCGTGCCGCTGCGCCACGACCGGCCTCTATTTAGATAGAATATTTTGTTATATATTTAAAAGTCGAAACGACGAAGACAACAATTATTATCACACACGTACAAACATCATACTACTTCATTAAAACGTAAACTTGTCGATAAATGAATGGCTTGTGGATTATTGCGATATCATCGTTAAGGTACACGCAGTATTTGAGTTCACGTGAGCGCTAAACGACTTGCTCTACAATTAGATTCACTGTTATACTTTCAATCATAGAGTGGAGTGGAGTTCTAGCCAAATCGGTCAAGAGAGCGGCTTAGTACATTTCAGCCGGTGTGCCTTTTCTGCCTAATATTCGGTTATTTGGCTAGGAAGTTCACAGAATATTCTTAGTGCTTTTTAAATTATTCAACTTCACGCTGTATCCCGCACACAGCAGGGTAGGCAGAGGGAACTTAGTGCTAAGACACTCCGTTCCCCACTTTCTGCCGAATTCTGGAGGCATTGCGTGTTGAGTGGTATATATATTATATCTCCTCAAGTGGGGATCGAAACCACAACCAGTCGGTTTAACAGTCATACTTTGTGCCGCTGCGCCACGACTGGGCTCATTCTTAGTACTTAGTAAAATGTATTAAAAAAATAATTTCAACAATTTATTTACTTACTTAATTGTTTTTAAAATATTTTTTAACAGCAAAACAACGATATATATCAAAAAGTTTCGTATAGAATAAGAAAATATCACTACAATTTCAAATTTACATTTATATCTACTAAGTACTATAAGAATTTATACTAAAATCACCTGTACAATTATAGCAT
This sequence comes from Heliconius erato x Heliconius himera, assembly GCA_013421005.1. Classification (NCBI taxonomy): domain Eukaryota; kingdom Metazoa; phylum Arthropoda; class Insecta; order Lepidoptera; family Nymphalidae; genus Heliconius; species Heliconius erato x Heliconius himera. The sequence continues at coordinate 4,558 of JAATLQ010034705.1, forward strand.
TTATATTTTTGAATTAAAATAAAAGTTTTTTTTTCATTTTATAACAAAATTTTGTACAGTAAAAAAAGCTTTCTTGTTATCCGCACAGCTAATATTCCTTATTTCAATTGGTTAAGTTTATTCATAGATACAATAGATATGCAAATTCATATAGATACAGCGATATTGACGTTAAGTTATTAAACTATCGAGGCCGTAATGGTGTGGTTGGGCTTGGGACTAGTAAAATTAATTTTGCCTACAACATGCGAATATTTTTGTGTGTACTTATTATTAAGAAAAATGTACACATTTTTTTAGCTTCACGCTGTATCCCGCACAGAGCAGGATAGGCAGAGGGAACTTGGGAATCAATGTTAAGACACTCTGTTCCAATTAAGACACTTCCGTATCCAGTTCTGCCAGATTCTGGAGAGAATTTCATTTCTTCAAGGAGTAATTGAACCCGTAACCTATCGCGCCTACAGTCATACGCTTATACTCCTGTGCCATGATTGACCTGTATGAAACAAAATTTATCTACATCTCACCTACATTTTCAGAGTTAAAACAAAAAGAAACATCATGGCGCAGTGGGACAGCGTCCGATTATAAACGTAAATGTTTGTGAGGTTCCCTTCATTTCGTTCTATTTGGTAAATAAACTCTGCGCATGGTTCTACCTCTCGTAGTGTTTTGACATTAATTAATAAAAGAAACGGAAAGAGAAAAACCCTTTCTTGATATTTTATTAGGTTTATGCTTTGTCTTATTCTCTTCAGATAATCAGATACATAAATAAAACTTCCGCCCAAACAAAGACATTATTACTTTCGTTTATATATTAACATAAATGATATTTCAATTTGAAAGTTACTATTAAGTATCAAGTTTAATATGTCTAAGAATAGAATATCGAGTGTTTAGGTTATTTTTTTTAATAAAAAAACAACATATCAGTTAGGTACATTAAAAAACAACAATTTATTTAAATACTTGGTCGTTATTAAAATTGAATAAGTTACAAAATTGTTAAAAGTGTAAGAAAATTTCGTTTAATATTATTTTTCTTATTTAATTTTAACCCTTCTACTGTCGCGAAATGGTGACAGAACATAATATCCTTCATTGTTCCCATACCAATTTAAAGTTACCCAAAACATTATTTGATATTACAATAAGGATAAAGGGAGCAAGCGTACAGCGCGTGTCTGTTTTCTAATATATTCCGAAAAATATTATATACATATTATACGTTTACTTTACAGGATGATTTGTTTATTAATATTGTTATATTAAATTTGGAATATTGTTATATTTAGAAAAAAAAGAGGAACACAAGGGTGTGACTGTGACGCGATGGTTGTGAGCTCAATCCCTACTCGAGGGAATTAATTATAATATATTAATATTTTAATTTCTTCGCTCTTAAGTTCCGCCACTCAACACGCAATGCCGCCAGAATTTGGCAATCAGAAAACGGGGAATGGAGTGTCTTAACACTGCTAGTTGCGGCATACAGCGTGAAGTTCATTTGTTGATTTAATTTTATTTTGTTATATATTTTTTACGTTTATTAAATAACTTCAAGAAGCTATTAGTCTAGCTAGATTTAAAAAAAAACACCTACGTATATGAAAAATATTATAATTCTCGTAAGTAAAAGTTGAAGATGTAATAACATTATTTGGAATATTTTTTTTATATTATAAGATATTTCGAAAGTAATATAGACAGATAAAGCAGAGTGAATGTTAATAAAAATCTATATATAAAGTGATATACCCAACACGTAGTAGGCTAGTGTTGGCAATGAAGGCCCGATCTTGTTAGAGCGCAACAAACGCACGAGGCCCGCGGGACTCGCGTAATGTGACGAATGAGGTCCGATGCTACTGTTCGTGTAACGATATTAAATTCTGTATGTAAAACCAAGTTGTAGTGATAAATGAAATTACTATTTTGTCTTTTTTTATTCTCATTTTTATGCTGTATCCCGCATGTGGCCGGGTAGGCAGAACGAGCCTAGTGTTGAATATTTCGCTAACCAGGTTCCGGTGAATTCTGGAGGCATTGCGTGTTGAGTGGCGGAACTCAACGCCGCGCTTTGCTTGAACACCAGAGTGATTAAAATAAAAATATTAAATATTTCATATCCTCGTGTGGGAACTAACCCTCAACCTGTCGCGCTTATACTCTTTGTGCTACTTACACGCCATGACTGGCCACTTTATCAGATAAAAATTAAAATCTAAAGAATTGACGCTATTATAGCACGATCAAATTTTGGAGTGTATAAATATTGGTATTTTTTCAAATCAATCAACCATCAACATCTAAAGTATTGAAAAGAGGTAAAGGTTATTAAAAATACGTTTGTCTATTTATAGAAAAAATAAAAGTGCGTTACATAATTATAATATTTTTTTATTAATTATCTCGTTGCAACTTTATTTTTTAGTTTCTATGAAATATTTGATATACAGCCTATGTATTATGCTATACCAAATATTTCATAAATCGAACCGAATAAGCTCCATATTGAATAGTAACCTAACACTCCTCGCAAGTCTACTTATCACTAAACTACTAGTATGTTTAGTATCTCCTGAACAAAACTTAATAATGAAATAGATGAAATAACGGTATTATCGAATCATAGCACTGCGACCAAATCTCAAAAGTTGGCAAGACGGCGCTCGAGGAGGAGCAGTTAGCTGAACTCCGCCACGCCGTTATCGCAAGCACTCTTTGTCTCCCTCGGAGGACTCAACTGACTACGTGACTCGGACGCCCGCCAACTGCATCGCCTTCTCAAACTTTACAAATCTTAAATTGAAAGTGGGAACTTTTAATTTCATTGGTTACTATTACAATTTCGTACTCTCAACTTTTGAGGGATATGCGTGAGTATTTAATAGTATTAATTCGTTCTTTAATTTTAGCAACAAAGATATCATGTTATAGCAAAATCGGACGTTGCTGTTTATCTATCCAGATTACGTCAGTAAAAAATATTTTAAATATGAATTTATTTCTTTTATATGAAAGAAATTGTGGATAATAAGAAAATCTGTCTACCAAAAATAGACAAATCGGAATGCATCTAACATTTGCGTTAATAACAAAGAATGATAATATACAGTTTAAGTAATATTTTTATATACTTTTATTTTAACTATGAATTATGTTGGAGGTTTTTATATGATATATTATTCACTATTTATAATTATTGAAGTATTTACATTTGCTGGAAAAAGCTTACGACGGTAATTTGATACCGTCTGGTCTTATTAAGAACTTGTCCTGTCTTGAAATAAAAGTCTAGATATTTTCTTCGTCGCTATTGTAAAATTGAAATGTATTAATTAATTAAGAAATTATTTTGTATAGTATTTGCTACATTATAAGAGTAAATACATCATCAATTGATACTATAATAAAACAGTTTTCAGGCTTTAGATCTACTGGTTGAATTTGAATAAAACTTTTTGTTTTGTAGACTTTAGGTTTGTAACATTATAGAACTATTTTTGTTTATCTAAACTCTAAAAAATAATAAAATGTCGTCATAGTTATGCGGTATGGTGGTCAATTTTCGTTAACAAATAAAAATCTTGAAGAATTGAGGCCATGATGGCGTAATGGGTCAGTGACTGCTTGTGGGTTTAATCTTTACTCGGGGGAGTAACTATTTTATTTCCCCTTAAAATCCCCTGACTAAATTCGGTTCGCAAGCAAAAAAATGAGTGCCTTGACACTAAATTCTCTTTTCTTACCTGCTGCATATTTAAATGACAATTGGTATTAAATATAAGTAGCATAGTAAGGGTCGTAAAGGTCACGTAAATGACAAAATATCTTTTTACAAGCTTTTATTTAACTTGCAGTACTAGTTAGTGTATGTGAAATCTGATAAGTCCAATTTGACCCACTCTACAGTGTCCGATTGAGTTGATATTTTAAGTATGACATCAGTTCTTATAATAATAAAATTACATAAATTCCAAAATGGCTGCCCAAAAAAATGAGAATTAAATTTAAATAAATTGAGCGATACAAGTAATTATTTTATTAAAACTTTTGTAATTATTTTTCATTTAATAAAATAGTAACTATAATTATGAATTTTTAGTTTCAGTAATTTATTATGACTTCGTGTTCATAGATTAAATAGTCTAAGAATTAAGTAAAACTTAGATCAATCTTGTTTGTTATGTTTATCTATAAAATTCTATGTAAACGTTGCTATGAGTAAGGCGGAGGTGTAGGTTTCCTCTGCCTATTCTACTGACACCGAATTCTGGAGGCATTGCGTGTTAAATGGTGGAACTCAACGCCGCGCTTTGCCCCCACACCAGAGCGAAGAAATGGATATAAATTTAAATAAATGTTTCATTTCCTCTATATATATATATACATACCGTATATGAACCAATAGCGTTGTTATGGCTGAAATAAGTGCTTACCGTCACAACGTGAGATGTTTTAAAATTTCTCGGAAAATTGGAACGCGCCGGGAAAGGTTCAATTATTTAGTGCAAACTTCCGTTGGTAGTTTAAAGCAAGCGGTATGAGTAATAAGAGTCTAATTTAAAAGGGGACCGCAAATTTCAATCAATTATATATTTTTCAAAGATGTGTAGAATATTGTATGTAAGTAAGAAATCCTCTTTTTTATTTATTAAAAAAATAATGAAGTTTATTGATCTTCGAGTTTTCAATAATTGACAGTGTAGTAATTGAATTAAAAATTCTATTTTGATTCGATATACCGACACTGTATTATTGGTTCAATATTTTATTATTACATACAATATTTTGTAAATGACAATATTTTATAAGTGTAAGTAATGTCTATTATATTATATGTTAGTTAGAGAAAACTATGTGTCAAGACTCTCCGTTCTATATTTTCCGCCCCAATTTAATACGTTGCGTCCTATCCAGTCTGTCCATCCCACAATGGATATGTAAAAATGTTGTCACAATGTCCTTCTGAACATGTACTAATCTCTAAGATTTGAAGCTGCAATTATTATAATCAGTTAAACGTGTTATACAATTTAGACCTAAATACCATCTTCCGGCGTAATTTAACTAAATATTTGTTTTTATAATAGAGATGCTTCTCAACAACTTCCAATAAACACACAACTTGGCCAGAACTAATGCAAGTACTTAACAGAAGATACAGAACCAAGATAAGCGCGAAGTTGAGTTCCGCCACTCAACACGCAACGCTTCCAGAATTCGGCGGAGTTGTAGTTCCCATCTGCCAATCCTAGTGACGCTAAAAAAATAAATAAATAAATAAAAAACTTTATATGTCCACTTAAAGTAAATTTAACTTGCCTAAATTTTATATGTCATTGAATACCTAAAATAAGCTCGTTGAGAGTTAAACGTTGGTCGTCGTGGCACAGTGGCAGAAACGTTTGACTGTAAACATGAATAATCATTTTTCAGTATTTTAATTTCTACGCTCTAGTAACAAGGCAATACGTGGCGTTGATTTCCGCGACTCAACATTCAGCGCTTTGAAAATTCGACAGAAAATGGGGAACGGAATGTTTTAACTCTAGGTTCCCTTTGCCCTGTTATATACGGGATACAGCGCTAACCTAAAAAAAATAACATTGTTAAAAACTAACTTTTAAATATTGTGTTTGCTACTCTGCGAAATATATTTTGTAGGAACTTGACGCTGACGTCATTAGCCGCAAACTTTTACTCATGCAGGGTAGGCCATCTAGCTCAGCTTTTAAGCACTTCGTGAATAAGTTATAACGCCACTCTTTAGCGCCCATTAAGTGGAAGAGTTAGTGCGGGTAGTGTGCTAGTACTCGTATATGGCAAAATAGGGAAGGAAATATTAAGTTAGTACATACATACCGTTTTATGTATCTATTTATAGTGTTTATAGATAATAAATATATTATAAAATGAGTTAAGTAAGTTTATGAACTTCTTTTTTGGTGGTCATATGGTAGAGAAATATTTTGATACACAGACACAGCACAGAAGATTCAGTCGGGTCGCTCTCCGGTGACGTTGTAAACAATATTTAAAAATTAGAAAATAAAAATAAAATTAAAATTAATACAATAAAAAAACATATGTAATAACCAAAGTAAATAGTTTAGTATTTTATCTGTAATTTATATCATGTAGCAGTCTACAATAGAGTCGGTACAAGAATCAGCATCATCAGTCAGTACAATATTTGTGCAGTTTGTGAGAAAAAAGATACTCTTCTTCTACTGCTTCTTCCATTTATATATATGTACTCCTACCGAACCAAGGAAATATTAATATTTCAATCTCAACTGGGATTCGAATCCACAACAATAGTGTGCACAGCAAGTCCAAACTGGATCACAACGGCGTATAACTTAAGTATATTAGAATGTTACTTAGTGAGAGTACTTTATCACAACCACATCGCTTCGTCGATGTCGCCATCAAACCTAACATCGACAAATGATAAACAATGTAACTACTCGAGGGTGATTAGCGAAATATGATGTAGAAATTGGAGTACACTCACGTTAATTAAATGGAGTACATCACTTTAGTGAATGTGATACAGTACAGAGTGACGAGTGCTATAACAGCTTATGTTAGTTAATATAGCCTCTTCCGGTGACTTTATACGTGTTATTATAAAGGATTTCCAGTTTAAGTAATTTAATTAAAAACATTAATTGCTTTTTTTGTTTCATAAAAAATTTCATAGTGCATTTTTAAAGCCTAAAGTCAAAGTCAAAGTCGAAGTCAAATAATTTTATTCAAAATAAGAAGTTACATGCTTCATTTTTTGAACGTCAAATAATTTACCACCATTTCACTAAAGTTAGTGCCTCAAACCTGAGAAGAACCGGCGCAAGAAACTCAGCGGGACTTATTTTTTTAAAATCAATTATACAAAACCACATTTCAGCGTTTCTGACAATGATACTTTGAAATAGACTGGAGCGAGCATTTCATTCCCAAGGCGTGTTATCATTTATATAATCATTAATTTGGTAATAACCTTTAACACACAAACGTCTTTTCACAACTCTTTTAAATTGTGATATAGAACATTCTCGGACGTTTTCTGGGATCCTATTGTAAAAGCGTACACATTGTCCCATAAAAGAATTACGGATCCGATGTAATCGGGTTACAGGTGCAATAAGTTTACTCCTATTTCTAGAAAGATATGAATATCAAATAAAAATTAAATTGTTTTAATATATATTTTTAATATTTTTCATTAAGATCTTAGGATATAAGTTAAAACTACATTAAACATCTAAAATAATTTTTAAACTATTTCAAATTCATGTAGTGATCTATAAAACTAAACGCGGTAATTGTATTGTAAACATGGATATGTCACTAGGGTACTAGACTATTTTAACTCGAAAATGTCAGTTTTCACATTACCTATTTTTATTAGGACACTTTAATAGGATTCATCCATGCAATAAATATTGTTTATTTTAATAATTATTATTTGACAAATACAAAACTTTACTTATTAAGAAAACATTTGAACAAAAAAGTTTGAACGTAGCGGGATTTGAACCCGCGCCTCTTTGGATTCCGTCCAAGTGCTCAGACCAACTAAACAATACTTGGACTGTTTCCAAAGAACGCGGGTTCAAATTCTTGTATATTGAACGTAACGGTTCAAATTTTTATACGTTTTCTTAACAAGTATTTTTCCTTCTTTTGTGTGGAATAACACTTTTAAAATGTTAAAATTTTGTTAAATAGCAATAAAAATATTAGTAATATTTATTAATTACGCAACGAAATGAAATGTTTTATATTTTCATTTCTTTCGCTTTGATAACGAGGCAAACGCGGCGTTGACTTCCGCTACTCAACACGCAATGTCTCCAGATTTCGGCGGAAAGTGGAGAGCTACCCCTTGCTGCCTACCAGATACAGCATAAATCTGATAAAAAATTACATATTTACAAAGTATAACATTTTATTTACATTACATTTGGGCTTCGTTTATTGTTAGTATTGATTTTTGCAGTCTCAAACTTTTATATTCAATTTACTGTTTACGAGTCCGTAACCGTTTGATTGGCTTTACAAACAAAATTCATTTAAAGTTGCTATAAGTAATTGATTTGAAAATGACCATAAATATAAATATAATCCTGTTAAGTGATTAAAACATATAATATTTTTTTGTAATAAATAAAATATATTATTTGCTTTTTCACTTTAAAAAAAATCTAATATAATCAATTCTATATTATGAATAATTAAAATAAATATAAAAAAAATTATAAAACAGTAAAAGAAAAATATAAATGGCTTTAGATACGGTCCCACTGAAACTTGATATTTTATCGTGAAAGAAAAATTTTAAATTGTTGAAAAAATATTTTTGTTATTAATTCGATTCTCAAATGATTTACTACTTTTTTAACCGACTTCCGTAAATTACCATTTCTGACAATATTATGAGAAAATCACATAAGTCCTAAATTTGCATTAGGGATGTGCGCGACAAATGGACAAATAAATCAATATCACGCCAACCGATTTTGATGATTGTTTTTTTATTAGAAATAATACACTTCAAGGAAAGTTTAATTTGAGAATTATTTGTTTGTTTAAGTACAGGGAATTATGTTCCTGTTTTAATAAATAATGTATGCTTGCAGCGCACTTAAGTTTTCTAAAGTGAAAATTATTAAAACCATAGGGTGTCATTTTCGATTGTAATTAAAATTATCAAAAATTATTATTTATTAGGGGGGCATTTGTTGGTTTATCTGTTAGTCGACGCTTATCTCGGAAACGATTTAACCGATTAAAGGAGCGAAGACAAGAGCACGGTGCGGAGAAGTAAAATTGGTTTAGTTTTTATTTACTTTCTATTGTAACATTCATCATGTATCCTCATAGAGAAATGATAGCTTTTTTGGGCACTCTTAATTTTTTAAGAAAATAAATTTGACTAAAATACATTTATTTATTTAGGATAAAAATTAAAATAACATATTATATCTTATATATTACCTATTTAGAAAACGTATAAAAATTTTAACGTAGCGGGACTCTAACCCGCGCCTCCTGGAAACCGACCAGGCGCTCTGACCACTAAGCCATACGTTCTCATCAAGCTACGTCGAAATTTTTATACGCTTGTTGCAACTTATTTATGTTGTTAGCATCTCTGTAGGGAGATTTTTAAAAATTTCCGCTACCCAAAGATAATTACTAAGAATTATCGTCTGGCAAGAGAGAATGCTATTTATGAAATATTTTTGAACATTTTTAAGGTGTTATTCCACATTTAGGAAAGAAAAATACTTATCTAGAATCGAACCCGCGCCTCCTGGAAACCGACCAGGTTGGTACGCTCTTTGTCTAGTACCGGTTCTTTTAAAGTAAAATTGCTCTTGCTGAACTTTATATCGCTAATCCAAAATATTGTAAATAGTAGAAATTGTATTTCGCTACGCTCTTTTAACCATTACGATATTTGTGTTATACATACATATAACATTGATTGATAAAATAAATAAAAAGCTTCCTACAGTATTTAATTATACACGTATTTAATGAACAACCATTTTTGTGTACACGACGTAATTGTGAAAATTAATTGTTTCAACGAATTTATAGCGAAATGTTAACAAAAAAAATCAGCGTTCCAATAAATTTATGTAGAAAATATAATTCTGACAGGCTTATATATGTAAATATTTTAATCAAAATGGTCATTAATTTGGATGCTTGTATGTATATAAATTAAAATGTGATAAAAATCTTGTCATTTGTTTGCAGTAAAGTAGTTTATTACCATATAAAGCTTATAGCGTTGCGTCCAGAGTTGCGTTCACTCCCAAGTCTTGTAATATAATCGCTGGTGAGATAGACATTTTCATTATAACTTTAAAGCGATATAATTCAAATGAACATTTGATATTTCAGGATATTTCTTTTGGTATCTGTTATAAGGAAACAAGATACATTTTAAACAGCAAAAGCAGAAAATATATTTATTTGATACATTCAAATGTTTTATCACATACAGTTATGAAATTTGATATATTTTGATCATAATACCTTTTAAGAGTCATCGTTTCTACAAAAATATTTGTTTATTTGACATGACGGCACCTTTACTAGGTATAACAAGATTTACGAAATCATGATCATCTCAAAACAAATGAAAAAACGTATTAAATCTGTTTGCGAATATCTTTTAATTTTTTTTCAGTTTCACGCTGTATTCCGCACACAGCAGGGTAGGCAGAGGGAACCTAGTGTTAAGACACTTCGTTCCCCACTTTCCGCCAATTTATGGAGGCATTGCGTGTTGAGTGGCGGAGCTCAATGCCACGCTTTCCCCTCGACACCAGAGCGAAGAAATGAAAATATAAATGTAAATAAATATTTCATCTCCTCGTGTGGGGACCGAACCCACAACCAGTCGAATTAAAGGCGCACTTTGTGTCCCTGCGCCACGACTGGCCTCTTTAAAAATTACCTTTTTATATTAAAAAAACAACCATCGAATAATTTATTAATAATATATCAATAGAATTTTTTAAATATATTCTATATAATTTGTCTCATTCATTGCATTTTGTTAATTTAGTTTGAATGAATAGTACTGTAGGAGTAACGCCCACGCGAATAAGGTGTTGTCAATTACTACCACGCTACTTCCCACGTATAATGGATTCCACTACGTCACCTACACTTGGATTGTGACGTATACCTTCCTCTTTAACTTTGTTCTAAGAAGTTTTGGGTAAGTAGTTTATGCGGGTACTTTGTTTGAGCTTACGATATTTATCTTACTTCCGAAGCTTTTGTCACGTAATGGTATTTGTGAGATTTATCTTAAATTATATTATAAAAAAAAAATCTTTTTAATGATTATCTAATTGTGCACTGTTCAATTTGGATTCGTGCATTAAGAAAAACTTAACGTTCAATTCCAGAAGTCTTGTATTTAAACTAATAAATTAATCTAGATATTCCCCATTTCAAAAAAAGTCAAATTAAGATAATTCTAGTAAATTCGTATTTATTTTATCATAGGACTTAATAGAGGCCAGTCGTGGCGCAGGGGCACATAGTTGCGAGATACAGCGTGAAGCTAATTTATTTTTTATAGGACTAAATAAATACTAAAATTAAACATAATAAAAGGAATTATTCTAATAAAGATGAAAATAAGATATAGTAGACAGTGAGACAGTTTAAAGGTTTTCGACTGAACACGGCAGTTATTGATTCAAATCCAGGATTCTAGGAGGAAACTTGTTTAAGTTAGACAAAGTTCGACGTTGGTATGTTTTACTACCAGAGGAAGACACTTATCACTAGGCAATACGTATACCATAATATATGGGAGATGTGTGAAGGTAATAAATATATGAGCATGACTAAGATGAAATCGTTATAATCTATATATATAAAAGGACTTGTGCTGACTGACTGAGGTAAGACGCACGCAGAGCCGTAACCGCTGATGGTAGAAACGTGAAATTTGGGCAGATGTTTATTTTCATATTCTGGACATCCACTAAGAAGGGAATTTGAAAAATTTTAACCCTAAAGGGATGAACTAGGGGTTGAAAGTTTGTATGGAAAAAAAAATATCTGTACCGATTTTTATAAAATTTGAAATTCCGACTCTTAGAAATATTTCATTGATTACGTGTTTCATGGTTTTTAAGAATTCACCCCCTAAGGGTTCAAATAAGGGGTTGAAAGTTTGTATGGAAAAATCTTTAAATTGCCACCGATTTTTATAAAAATTTAAATTCAGACTATTAAAAATATTTTATTGAACACGTGTTTCGTGGTTTTTTTAGAATTCACTCCTAATAAGCGGGCGAAGCCGCGCGCGCCCTCTAGTAATATACATAAAAATGAGATAAAACAAAATATGCAAATATAATTTTACAATTTATTTATATTTGCAATATAAAAGAAATTGTAATAATAAAATTTCTTTTTTTTTTAAATCGCTCGCTTTTATGACAACTGTCGTTAAACGAAGCCAAATAGGATGTTTTTTACATAAAGGAAAATGTATAATGGAATATTTACTTTGTATTATAATTACCTACGTTTACAGGGTGGAAGTGTCAGCGCTCCTTTTACGGGAACAGCATAAAGGGTAAAATATTTTAAGCCAATACTATATACCTACTAAAGAAATTAATCAAGATACCTCAACAGTTTAGACGTAGGATTTTTTTTTTCATTTCCTGATGTTTATCTGTACCTGTATTTCGTGTGACGCAGTTACGCATAGATACCATTAACGTAAACACATAATAATAATGATAATAGCCTCTTTATTCAGACATTACAATCATGCTACAGTATTAAACATTTGTATATAATACAATTTTTTTTGCAGCGGTATTTAAAAAAAAAAAAAGAATTACACTTCTAACATTATTTTATGTCTGTATGCCTATTGGCAAAGGCCTCCCCCAATTGCCTCCATTTCTGCCTATCATTTGCTGCCCTGGTCCATTCACCGCCTGCTACAAACTTTATTTCATCCACCCATCTCCTGGGTGGTCTACCTCTTTTTCTGTTTCTGTCGCGAGTGAACCAAAACATTATCGTCTTGGACCATTTTTCCTTTCCCCTTATAGTATGTCCTATCCACTTCCAATTTAGATTTTTAATGGTTACGGTAACATCTTTGGTTTTTGTATATTTTTTTATGTCCACAGTTCTTATCCTGTCAGAAAGTATCTTTCCCATCATACTTCTTTACATAGCTTTTTGGCACGCTTCAAGTTTCCGTAAATGGTTCTTGTTAAGGGACTAAGTTTGACAACCATATGTTAGGACGGGCAATATACAGGTATCAAAAAGTTTTCGTTTGATAAATATGCTAATTTCTTTATTTTTCATATACTGATTTCTTTTTGTCTCCAGTATAATTTCCACGCGTGACCTATACGTGTATCGATTTCCTTGGAAGTCATATCTATTGACGAGATTATTTGGCCTAGATAGACATATACATCTGTGTAGTTGATTATTTTGTTGTTAATAATAATCTGTTCTTGCAATCCATTTGTCATGGCTTGAGTCTTCTCAACGTTCATAATCAATCCTACTTTACGGCTTTCTATTTCATCATCGTCTGCAGTTCTTCTTTTGATGACGAATAAGATGCGTTAGGTTTTCTCCATTTATTTTTCCACAATCCTGCCAATCTAATTTGTGAATGACTTCCTCTAAGACGGCGTTGAATAACTTAGGTGAAATGGGGTCTGTTTTACAACGTAGATATGGTCTATAGTTGAGAAACCACTCCTAAATCCATTGGATCTTTTACTATCAGTTTGTCCTGTACCAAAAATGCATTTTTTTCTTTCTTCCTTTCTTCTTCAAGTTGTCCCTGTAGTTGCTTCCGTCTTTCTAGTACTTCTTTGGTGTAGTCTTCCATAATATATATTCCTGGAGGAAGCTTTGATTTATTTTTCTGTACCATACGCTTTTTCCAAGTTGTAGTAAAGGAAACAATAATTGGGCGGTTCTTATTATCTTTCCACTTTCCGATTCTATACGCATTGCTGTTCTCATAACTGTCCATATTAATTCCCGTGTCTACAATAAGTTCCTTCATGAATATATGAACACATACTACAAAAATACTACTAAAGGTTACTCGATTTCGAAATGAGTCGTATGCCGCGGTTTCTCTTTGATAGGTTTATGTGTGCGTGCGTCGTTCTTGACAAATGGCGTTTTATATTACAACAATAATTTTATTATTTATTTTGTTTTAAAAAAAAACTATTTCATTTTTGGGAAAAAAGAAAATAATTGTATGAGGCTTTTATAGAATAGTTGAAACTGTGATTCTATTTATACATAACTATACTAGGTGCTGACACTTCCACTCTGTATAGATTTTATTCACTTGACTTTGGTTAAAATAATCAACCAAATCTTTACTTAAAACTTACCATAGCCAGAAAGCCAGCCAAAAAGTCAGAGAGAACGGAGCGTCAAACGCTACGATCTCTACATACATCTTTCTAAGTAATTATTGTTTTCAATAACATTATTTTTATTTTTTATGAATTATTAATTGAGTGATGCAATTAATCGTTATAATAAGAAATTTTTCAACGCGCATTTCTAAATCAACATCATTTTTCCATTTCCATTAACAATGAGGTAAAATATTAAAAATGAATAATAACCTCTACATGTATTCAACAAACAAAAACCTTTTATGTAGTCCGACTCTGAGCAAGAAAGAAGTGCATTTTTTTGCTTTTATAAGCTGGAAATGCTTTTGACAGGCTTGTTCGTAATACGTTTACTAGTGTGTATTTGAAATATTTGGTACAAAGGTAAAATATGATATTTCTTTAACATTACAGATACTTTTTTTTTTATACTTGAATTGTTTTTCGCCACAGACTTTTGTTGTCCGTGCCTTTTTTGTTCTTAATTGATTTTTAAAAATGTTATTTTTTCTTTTTAAAATGTGAAGTGGACGTTAATATCTTGAATGGTCTGCTTTTGTCAAATCCGAGTTCCTTTTGTCAAATCCGAGTTTTTGGCCGTTGATTATGTTGATTGCGGCACAGTTAGTTGTTTCCGTAATATATCTATTGCCTCCTCATCTCTATAAGGAAATAGCCATTTTAATGTTGTGTTCCACTATATCAGTCACGGAACCTTCATTTGCCCGGCGAATGAACCTGCCGATAGCGTCTTCTTCGGCGTCAGTGTAGTAGATGCATCCTTTTGTATGCCTTGTTAAGGCGACGATTGCATGTGATATGCTGTCGTGAAGGGCGTTTTTAATGGCCTTAGTTTGGATGATTACTACAAACTCGTATGTAAGTCCCTGAGATTCGTTGATGGTCAGGGTGCATGAGTTTCCCCCCTTTCCGTATCCTTTCCTGGTTAGGTCCGCTTTTTCTGCTTGTGTATGGACCAGGTACAGAGTATTGGGGGAATCTATAGGGATGGAAGCCCCCGTATATCGCGACTTTCTCAAGGAGCGAGTTATCTGTCGGGCTGAGTAGATTCCGTTATAAACTTCGTTGAGCGCGTATGTCACATCCATTGGACATCTATATGATCTCGCTAGCTCCTGACTGATGGCCGTCACGAGGTTTGGGCCGATATAATGCATTTGGAAGAGGTTTAATCTGTCGATAAAGGGTAGTTGATTTATGTCCCCGATAAGTATAGTATAGTATTACAGATACTTATAACATTTGTTAGGGACGTACTTGGTTGCGGCATGCTTTATATTTTTACCCGACTGCCGCAAAGCTTAAAAGTGGGGGTACGTTTTTAGCGTGTATATATGTATGCATGTATGGGTGTTCCTTTGTTCGCTTAAAATTCCGAAACGTTTTTTGTTGGTTTTTTAATGGTGTGAGTGTTAGGTTAGTCAGGGTTTTTGTTTTGTTTATGGTTTACTTATAAGCAATACTATTGTTTTCGAAGCTTTTAATAGTTATTAATTACTAAAGTGCAAAGTTTTTTTTATAAAAGAGAGCTTTTAGCAAAGTATTTAATAGTTTTACGGGAGTGTAAACATATGTACATATATAGTTTTTTAGCTTCATGCAGTATTCCGCGCATAGCAGGATACGCAGAGGGAAAATCGTATTAAGACACTTCGTTCTCCATTAAGACACTTATGTTTTCCCCTTTCCGCCAAATTCTTGATATATTGTGTATTGTATGGCGGAAATCAACACCGCGGTTTGATTCATTGCCAGAGCGAGGAAATGAAAATATTAAATATATAATTCAGCGGAGTAGGAATCGAACCCACAAACGTCGCGTTTACTGTCACACGCTTATGCCCCTGCGCCACGACTGACACGACGAAAAATGAGGATTAGGACAGAATATCCAAATCCTAAAAGTTTTTAGTGATTTGAAACATGTCATTCCAATAACATATTGCAGAAGTGAAAGACAACAAAAATTGTTCGCTTAAGTTTCATTTTGTAGTTGTTGTTTCTTTAAAATAAAATAAATTTAGTTTATATGTGCAATTAAATTTAATATTTTGAAAGAAAAAAACAAAAAAGCTTCCAAATATTTATTTATTATACATTATTTTAATGCTAAAAAGATACAACAATTGGTTACAGTAAACTTAAACAAATTTAAAATAATATCGGGTTGGATCCTATCTAAGACACCAGCTCGGCTGCCTTTTATATTTACATACATGCAAGAATAGTATAGACAAATCCTTAAAAGGAAAACTTTGTCAGCTTTTCACATTTCATGTTTTCTAGCTTTAACAAAAGATTGTTTATGATATAGAAATGTACAAAATTTAAATCCTATAAAGTACTTATGTTCTGATGATATTATTTTTATATTTTTAGTATGTCTTTGATTATTTTATTTATTCATACTATTTTTCTATTAAATTAAATCATTCACAAATTGGATAATTGATTCGTATGTGCTTAATGCCCAGTTTTATAAATATTACTAGTATATGATATATCTTACTGTATTGGTATCTATCTATTCAAAGATATTTATTTTGTAATATTTTCCACTTATGTAATTAGTACCAGTATGTTTCAGTTACGTAATTTTTTGGATACTTTTGTTGTTTTATCGAGTATCTCTCACTATGTATAAGCTAAGTAATTGAAATTAAAAATCATAGTATGTTTTCTACCCTACTACATATTTTTCTGTAAAATACATGCTGTCTGTATACTGTTTGGATTTAGATTTCAATTCTACATTATTTTAACCTTTTACAACACTTTCTATATAAAATATATAAATGTATCTCTGAATGGGATTTGATCCTACATTTATCACGCATAAGCCTTACCCTCACAGCGCGTGATTTATTTAATCACTAGAACTACGTTGTTCTCATCACCTATAAAATTGTTAAAAGCTGTTTTTCAAAAAATAGGTACTGCATTTTTTAAATTACATTAGCAACGAAAAAGATCTTTCTTAATTGCCTTAGAAGATAAACTTATCGCCAGCTTGGTCCGTTACCGATCCAACAGCGTCATAATATAGTCCAATGGTTCCTGACTATTTCCTAGCGCCGAAATAAGGACACATATACTATGGTTGTCGTAAACTATTAAATATTTCTTGTATTTTTTCATCAGCTTCACGCTGTATCCCGCACACAGCAGGGTAGGCAGAGGGAACATAGTGTTAAGACATTCCGTTCCCCACTTTCTGCCGAATTCTGGAGGCATTGCGTGTTGAATGGCAGAACTCAACGCCGCGCTTAACTTCGACACCAGAGCGAAGAAATGGAAATATAAATTTAACTGAATATTTCATCTCCTCGAGTAGGGATCGAACCCACAATCAGTCGGTTTTACAGTCACACATCGTGGCCTCCTATATATTTCTTGTAAATAAAATAAACTCTTCGTTTTCTTGACAAAGTACCGAATTTCGTTTTTTTTTTTATATAAACTATAAAAAGATATGTATGTATGTGCGTGATAGAATGTGAAGCAAAAAGAAAACACACTACACCGATACAAAACAAATTTTTCAAAACGAAATATTTTATTCCAAATTTATTTTATATACAAGATCTAAGTGAATAAACACGTACACAGAATGTATAAATATACAAGTTTTGACCTATTTACAAAAATCAAAATCACTGAAAAACACTTAGAAAAATTTTGGCTAGTTACAATAGAAAATTATTTATTTGAACCACTTACCTTCTTTGGATTGTTGACTTCTTGTGGGGTATAAATTGTTTTGAAGGCCTTTCGAAGCCCGATCGCTGGACACCAGTTTCGCTGAAATCCGTTCGGTAGAATCTGAAAAAAAGGACCTCCCCCCCGCCCTTTACTCTCAGGCTAGGTGGATGAGACTGATTTTCTGGAAATTTTTGGACTTTTAAAAAATCTTTTATTACGCTTTCGGGCAGAGCCTGGTGCAGACAGACTTATAAAATTGTTAAATAGACTGGCAGTGGCTTTTTACACCACTGTCAAACCTAAATAGGACAGGGTTTTAATACCAATTTATAAAAATATTTGTTAACTATTTACAGGACTAATTTTAACTATATACAACGTTATATATACAACCATATATACAAATTTTAATAATAAAAAGTTTTGATATCAGGAGTACAACACATATATATTTTCTTTATATTACGTATTTATTTCAATCTTATTTTATATTTTTTGACACGGTAGGCCTGGAGGGGAAAATTTGATTTTTGCGGAAAAATCTCATAGTTCCCCTCACCCCGATTATTTTATTATTATTTTGCTTTTCTTCTTTTCTTCAGTACTCCTGATACATATTTTGATTTCTGATCTTATTCTAACTTCCGTGTGGCTCTTTACACCACTCGGAACGCCCCATAGAAGAGTCCCTCTGCGTAAGAATGTTCCGCACACCAGCAAGAGCCAGCGCTCGGATTTTGGACCTCTCGGGAACCCCAGAGGAGGTGGGCTTCCTGGAGGACTCCCCAATCCGAACGCCTGAGAGCCTGCAGCGACCCCCGAGCTCCCAGGCAGCCCCGTCACGCCCAAAGAAACCAAGGTTAAATGTGACCATGGAAAACCACAGTCCTCTTAAAACATCAGGTTACGCGAGTAGGACAGCCGAAGCAAAGGCCCACCTAACCAAGGCTAAAACACATCTAAGCAACTCGCGTAACCTTAGGACAGACATAAAGGCTGCAGTTACAGGCGCAATAGAGTGTTTGTACCAACTGGTAAAGGAAGCGGAGGCGGAGAAAGGAAAGGAAGAGAAAGGAAAGAATGACAGCTGTAGGAAGATGACGGTGCAAAGTGAAGCGGAAAAGAGAAAGGAGACAAAAGACATAAAGGGAGAAGAACTAATGAAGAGGCTTGAGGAGCATGCAGTATTGTTAAAGAAGAATGAGGAAAGGATGGACGAATTGAAGGAGGTGTTGGAAAGGCAGAGGAGTTCGCTCGAGAAGACCACATACGCGAGCGTGACGGCTGGTGAAACCAAAAGGGTTAGCCCACAGCCAGCCGCACTGCACTCGATTGTGGTCTCCTCGAAAAACGAGATCGACACAGGAGAGGAAGTTCTCGCCCAAATCAGAGAGGTAGTAAAGGCGAAGGAGGGATGGGTGCGAGCCGAAAAAGTGAGGAAGGCAAAGGATCAGAAGGTGATTTTGGGCTGTAGTTCAGTAGAGGAGCGGGAGAGGGTTAAAGAGGGGCTGAAGGCGGCGAGCGATAGGCTAAACATCGAGGAGGTGAAGAACAAGGATCCGCTTCTGATTCTCTGGGACGTCCTGGCGTACAACACGGACGCCGACATTCTGGGCGCCCTAAAGAATCAGAATCGGAGCCTCTTCGACGGCATCTCCGAGGCCGAGTTTCGGGCGGAGGTTCGGTTTCGCCGAAAGGCGAGGAACCCGCTCACCGGCCATGTCGTCATGCGGGTGTCCCCCACAGTGTGGAACCGAGTCGTTGCGCAGGGAGCATTGCACATCGATCTGCAGAAAGTTAGAGTGGCGGATTTTTCCCCGCTCGTGCAGTGCTCTCTCTGCCTCGGCTACGGGCACGGTAGGCGGTTCTGCAAAGAAATCGCCCCAAAGTGCAGCCACTGTGGGGGACCTCACAT
>JAATLQ010034706.1:0-24164 GCA_013421005.1 Heliconius erato x Heliconius himera
ATATAGCTGTTTTGCATTACAACAAAACAGTTATTATGTGTATGAAGAAACACACAGCGTTGCAGCAAGGTTCTTGCTGGTGAGTTATGAAGACTTCTATGAGTGACAGATGACAGCACGTCGCCACAGATAATAGATGACGAACGTCACTGCAGAAGTGAAAGAGGAAAGTATTTCGAAGATTATTTGGTAAGTCAACCATTTATATATGCAAATAGGCGAAATTAAGAGACTGCTTCTTCAATCAACGCTGTGTGTTTCTTCATACACATAATAACTGTTTTGTTGTAATGCAAAACAGCTATATTATTTACTAAAATTATTGTTTCGTATACTTTTACATTTATCGTAACAACACGCACTTCTTAGACTGTCAATATCTTCTTGGTTTAAAAAGGATTGAGTGCACCAAAGTACTATTTTTTTCACTTTGTCCGGATGTTGAGCGGCGAGAATCATGCTGGACCCGCCGCCTCCACTCCACCCCATAACAGAATACTTAGGTATGTTTAAACACTGGAAAGAAATAGAAAAAAAATGTTAAACTATTGCTTTATCAAGACACGCAGCAGCGTGTCCAGTCAAGTAAAAAACTGGAGTGGTTTTTATACACGAAACATTTCAAGCTACTGTTGAATGATCGCGATACTGGCAGTCACTCGAAACGTGCGCGACTTTAAGAGGAGTGTTCTCGAAAACTGGTGACACGACATATGGGATTTTTTTAGTGGTAAACGCGCAAATTGATGTAAGGGGTCTGTGTCACTCTATAATGAAACATTCCCGAGGCATCCCCCTCAACAGAAGACAAAAGTTTATTTCGGCATTAGACGAAGTTTTCTCGAGAAAGACTTGCACGTACGGCGTTTACAACGTCCACTGTACTATCATCATCTGCGTAGCAATGAATCGGCCAGCTTGCCCCAGTGAGGGCTCTCTCCAGTTCATTGCAGCTATTGTAATGAGTTTCTTTACAAAACTTGCTTGCAATATATTTTATCCAGTCGTGGACCAAGTTCTCGGTGCATCTGTTTCGAACGAATTAGTACTGGCGAGTACTGAGAGCCCTGTTGAGGCGAAACTGTTACTTTTCATAAAGCCTGCGTGCTAAGTAAATATGAAATAAGGTTATCTTGCTTCACGACATTTATAATTTCCTTCTGTAGCTTTCAACGTCTTTCAGCTTTATCCCGGACTTTGCATGTGATGGCCCGATACAACATTGGTAAGTTTATTAAGGGTAAGTTAATTTTTATGGTTCCAGTGCCTTTTAAGAAAAAACCCTTATAAGTCAACTTTTTTAAACATTTTTTTAAAGTGTTATTCCACACTTAGGAAAGAAAAATACTTAAGTAGCGTACTTTATCTCAGAAAAACTTGAAGATATCGAGTTGAAATTCCAACATAGACCAATCCCTATATTTGCGGCCCCATCACTTTCTGAAAAAAACGTATTTCTACATTTACTTAAAAAATATATATGGCCATTTATATACGTGTAGTTCGACACTATAAAGAGAATCAATATTAATTAGGGTACTTTCGGTTAACCAAGAATTATGAAATTTGGCATCTAATATCTACATCTGAAACTATACATTTGTGCTTAAATCCTAAAAAATAATAGGTTTAAAAGGAGGGCAATATTTGATATTAAAACCGCTTGTTCAAGTGAAAAATCCGATGAAATAGCTGTGGCCTCTTTGTATTGTTTCTATGTATTTTTTACCTGTTTTATAAGACTTATTATTTATAAATTATTTTTTATTTTTATTTATACTTCCAAGTTCGCGTTTTCAGTGATCATTGTTACCAGTGAAGCGACATCAGTAATATGGCCCTAGCCAGCGTATTTAATTTTCGTCTGAATGAGCTATCTTGGATTTATTTTAATGTGCTGTATTCTTCTAGCCAAACCCTTTATTTTAATACCCATTTCGAGGTTGATTTAAAAAATATGTAATCCGCCATTTTATTGTAATAGCCATCTTAGATTTATTTCAATGTGCTGTATTCTTCTAGTGAAGCCATTTTAATTGATACCTATATCGACCCTGATTTAAGAAACATGTAGTCCGCTATTTTGTTGTGTCGGTCATCCTGGATTTATTTCGTGTAATGTATTCTTCTAGTGGACCATTTTTGTTTGATACTCTATATCGAGAATATTTAAAAATATATTTAGTCTGCCCTTTTGTTTTGGCGGCCATCTTGCATTTATTTTGTAGTGTTCTGTATTATTCTAGTGGAGCCCTTTCATTTGATACCCATATCTAATTAAGGGGTAATTTAAGAAATATATAGTCCGCCATTTTGTTGTGGTGGCAACAATAGCACCGAACAGTCAAAATGACATAAAAAAATAATTTGACTATTTGTCGTACAAAAGTGTATAGTATGATCTATAAAAACATTTTAAAAAATAAAATAAATACATGCCTTCATAAGTTCACAAGCAATATCTGCATCAATCTGGAATCCTTCTTTAGTCAATATTCTCTCTGGAGGGACACTTTTTCCATATCCTTGAGGGTCAAATACTACAAGGGTAAATTTTTCTCTATTAAACCCCATTATTTGATGCTGATAGTGCGACCTGATACTACCCAAGGCGCCTGGTATCATTACCACATTGTGGGGACCATGACCAACTTTGGCGTAATTTATATTGAACTTTCCTATTTTGATTTGTTGTTCCTAAAAATTATTAATTGACATTATAACAATTGTATTTGTACATATTATGTAGAACATTTTACATTTCAGTTTTATGTAGGATTTCCTTATATTTTGCGTTCTTTATGCAATAATAGTAATAAATAACCCGCAACTTCATTTGTGTGGTGTTATAAAATGTAAAATCCCGTTTTTTCCGTCCCCGTGACAATTTTGGAAAATGTTCTTTTAGTGCCTAAAAAACCTACATTCTTCACACTACAAGCTTCACCATTCTTCGCCACTTAGGTACTTCCGATTATTTGTTATATGTAATAATAGTGAGACCTTCGTTATTTTGTAAAGCCTGAAAGTTTCTATGCGCATACATCCAACACTGATCAGGGACGTAACTAAGATGCAAAAAATGGTACCTAACTTTCGTTAAATTATAAAGCTATTTTTTTTATATTTTCTTGGAAATTATATTAGAAATTACGTTATCATGTGGGTTTATAACACCCTGTCTTTTTTATTTGGTGTTTTAACATTGCAAACACCTCTAAATTACAAGCGCCTGCGAATCTAATGAGTACATTAGATACGTACGTGAAATATTAAAAATATTATTTGCATTATGTTCGTAGGCGTTCAAAGTATTACTTAAATATGTTAATGATCAAGTGATTAAAAAGGGCTACTTTTTTATACTATCCGGGCACTATGTGTAATGACCTAGCTAAATCTAAACTGCATTATTTATCACATAGTATGGTCATTATGAATATTGCTAAAAAGTAACTATAGGGCAATTTGTTCCTCATTTTTCAAAATGTCATATACATGTTTTTTATTACTCTGCATTATAAGTTATCAGAATTATGTATAATGCCCGAACAATTTAATTTCGGGTTCGAATCAAGCTACGTTTAAATTTTTATACATTTTGTTAAAAGTACATTCGGACGACTTTTAATTGCGTCATAACAGCAATTTATTATTAATGTTTGAAATGATGACTAGCTATTTCTATATTTTGCAACTAGGTTGAAAATAAAAGAAATTATTAAATATATAAACATTCCTTATTCCAGGGCATCCCGGCGGAGTGGTAAAGCATCTGACTGTAGACGCGATGATTGTGAATTCGATTCCCACTTAGGAGATGAATATTTTTCAGCATCATCTGATGCTAATGACATTAATAAGTTGTAACAAGCTTATAATAATTTCGACATAGCTCGATGAGAGCGCATTCATTTTTTTAATTTTTATACACTTTCTAAATTTTTTATTAATCATTTTTATTTCTAAGCTCTGATATCATCGAGGCCGGTCGTGGCGCAGTGGCACGAGGTGTGACTGCAAAACCGACTGGTTGTGGGTTCGATCCCCACTCGAGGAGATGAAATATTTACTTAAATTTATATTTCCATTTCTTCGCTCTGGTGTCGAGGTAAAGCGCGGCGTTGAGTTCTGCCACTCAACACGCAATGCCTCCAGAATTCGGCAGAAAGTGGGAAACGGAGTGTCTTAACATTAGGTTCCCTCTGCCTACCCTGCTGTGTGCGGGATACAGCGTGAAGCTAATTTAATTTTAATTTTTTTTCTCTGATATCACAAAGTTTAGCGTTGAATTGTACCAATCAACAACATGTCTTATATTTCAGCCGAAAGCGCCCTTATACGAAGTTCTTGCAGCCTACATTGCTATATGATGGATAAAGCGTGAAGCTAAGGTCAAAAAGAGAAAAAAAGCGAATTGAAATTAAGATAAGTCCATACAAAACCACAACGATAGCATCAATATACCTTTATAGCATTGACAGCGGTGGTAGTTGCTGTTCTCACTAACTGACGTAAAGTATGTCCCATTGTTGATATTTTTTAATTGTATTGTTTGGTTTATTATGATATCTTTATCAAAATCACTCTTTCTCCAATACTTCTGTAAATAAATAAAGAAATTACATTACATTACTTTTAATCAAAGTGTGCGATAATATACGGTTTAATATGGAGAAGCAAAATCTTACTATTATTACATTGCTTGATTTCAGTAACGATTTTAATACTGTTGGTACTGATTTATTGATTGCTGTCTTACAATCAATAAACATCTCCTCTGAAGCTACTGAGTAATTCCGAAACTATCTATCTAAGCGGCGACAGTACGTACAAGCCAATGACAAATCATCTTCCTCATGCTCACCGTCCGCGGGTGTTCCCCAAGGCGGTGTCCTTTCCCCACTGCTGTTTTCTATTTTTATTAATACTGTTTCCCAAACCCTATCCTCTTTCTTCCGTCTATATGCTGACGACTTACAAATTTACTTAGCGGGGCTGTTAAGTGATATGGATGAAGCCATTTGTAAATTTAACGATGATTTACATAATATTTTTGTGTGGAGTAAATCTTATGGACTTACTATTAATCCTAGATGTCCCAGGCAAGCATACGATAAACCGATTTACTTCAATAATAATGAATAATAAAATAGCAATTGATAACTATACTTATACTTATAATAAATGTATAACTGTTTGTAATAAATCTGTATTTTAACTGTATAATATGTATTTAGTAAAACGTCATTTTCGATCAATGTAATCAGATATTAAGTGAAATTTAACATAAAAACGGCATTTTTTAACTGTTCGAACAGTTATGATTTAACTTTAAGCTCAATAGATAGCGCTGTGCATAAAGCATCATTTTCTGAATCGCGCCTGTAAGATTCTTGGCTAAAGAATTTCGAAACGTCTTACTTATATGACTATTGATGAAATTATATACTTTTGAAGCACAAAAAATATATTAAACGAAATTTAATTGTTAGTGAAAGTTACCGTCATAAATCATAACCGTTAATTTTAAGCCGTAATTAATTCAACACAGAAATAAAGAACGATTTGATCTTCATAGAAATATCAAGTAAATATATAGATTCTTCGGTTTGTTCGTTCGTTTGAAATAAATCTATATTAAAATGCCTAAAAGCATCCTTTTTATGTGTACTTTGTAGTAACTACATATTTGCCAAGTGTACATTCAGCTAATAATATATGTAACTAATTTAAAAACTTTACAGGAATTAATATGCAATCATTTTACGAAGAATATTATGAAACCTTACCCAAATCAATAATTTAACATTTAAAACCGTTTCTGAAGGAGTAAATAAATAAATAAATCAGCTCCACGCTATATCTCGCACACAGCAGTGTAGGCAGAGGGAACCTAGTGTTAAGACACTCCGTTCCCCACCCCTAAGTCACAGCAATCAAAAGATGCGAGCATTTATACATTGTTATTGCTGTATTTTGTATGAAATCAAAATCTATAGGAATCCTTGTGGACCTACAATTATGAAATTTGGCACGAAGCGAAAACATTACAACAAAAACAAAATAAAAAAACTTACTAATTTCATACAAAATGATTGCATAGTAGTGCACACGTAAATTTTTGTCAATTTTTATAAGTTTTACTTTCTGTTGTTTACCTGCAATCTTGAAATTGGTACGTAAACCTCGGTGGGTTAGCCTGACTCGCACTTGCACATTTTTATATTTTATTTTAGAATAATTTAACATTTTATGATACATTATTTATAACATTTTAACCTATGTGATCAAATATATAAGATAAAAATTTTAATAGACAATTACTTATTCCCGGCGAGAATTTACCGGGAATAAGTAGTGCCGATACAAATATATCGAAAACAGATTGAGCTAAACGTCCATTTTGTGTTGTGTAATACTCCGGCCAACGCAGTTGCTAATTTAATTGCACCAGTAACACATGATTTGAAGGATTCATAATATTCTTTGTAAAATAACTGTAATGTTTGCATATTAACTCCTGTACAGGTTTTAAATTAGTTACATATATTATTGGCTAAATGTACAATTGGTAAATATGCAGAAGATTAATACAGAGTACACGTAGAAATGCTGGTTTTAGGCATTTTTATATAAATTTATTTCAAACGAATCGAAGAATCTATGTATTTACTTAATATTTCTTTGAAGATCAAATCGATCTTTATTTCTGTGTTGAATTAATTACGACTTAAACTTAACTGTTATGATTTATGAAGGTAAATATGTAGTTATTACAGAGTGCACGTAAAAAGGCTGTTTTTAGGCATTTTTATATAGATTTATTTCAAACGAACGAGCGAACCGAAGAATCTATGTATTTATTAATATCTATGTGTTGAATTAATTACAACTTAAACTTAACTGTTATTATTTATGAAGGTAACCTTCACTAACAATTCAATTTTGGTTTACTTTATTGTTTGTACTCTGAACAATAGTGCTTTAAAAATATATATTTTTATTAACAGTCATATAACTAAGACGTTTGAATGTCATTATTTAGCCAGGAATCTTACCAGCGCGATTGCTATATAACATTTCCGGGACTCTTATGCCTTGAGTTCATTCAAATATATAAATGCCGATAACTTTTTTTTAATGAATCGGTTTTGATGAAACAAACTTCAAATGTTAAGTTGAATTAAAACAAAGCTATTGGTGAAATTTTAAAGTAAATCGGTTCAGTACTTTCAGGGAAAAATGTGACTATACAAATAGACAGACAGACAGACAGACCGACAAGAAGTTAAAAAAAAATTTCAGTCAAAACTACTAAATGTACAGACAAAATATTTTTACTATTTTATTATATACCGAGATATTAATTTCGAAAAAAGAAACTTTTTATACCAACTCAGTAACCTTCGTGAACTTATGTGTAACAATATTGCTAAAAATCATTATATGATCAAATGCATAGTTTACGATTCTATAAAGAACATACAGACAAACATTCATTTATATATATAATAAAGATTACGTATCTTTACTTTTTAGCTTTTGAAACTAAAAATAATACGACGACTTTACATTGTAGGTACAATGCAATTAAGTACTTAAATCCAAACGAATGCGTATTTTTCTAGAGTTAAGGTTTATGGAGCGCAAATCGCTATGCATTGTTCTCCTAATTATATAATTTGATTCGCTATCTTTCTTATATAATTTTAAAATAAAAAAATTATATTTTTTCATATTTATTATTTTTATTTAATTTATAAATTAATTCTTCTAACTAAATTATAAATAGCGTCACGCTGTATCCCACACATAGCAGGGTACGTAGTGGGGACCTAATGTTAAATCACCGCCTTTCCATTAAAACACTTCCGTTACCCACTTACCGCCGCATTCAGGAGGCATTCCGTGTTGGGTGGTGGCAAAATAAAAATATTAATATTTCATTTCCTCGGGTAGGAAATAAACCCACAATTGTCGCTTTTACAGTCACACACTTGTACCCTTGCGGCACGCCGCGCTGACCTCATTCATTAGGAATAAGCTTATTATAATTTAAAATGTATATTATCAAAAAGAGTATATTATGTAAATGAAAAAAACTAATGTGAGAAAATAGTTTTTATTGTTTAAAATCCGCATTCACTATGAATAATAATCAAATTATTTACAACTAACAATGTATCCGCGGCTTCGCCCGCTTGAACTACACGATTATTTTTTACAATACACTGAATTACTTTGTGTTCTTAATATTTAATGTTAGCAGCGCACTTACTATAATGACTTCTAATGTGAAAAAATCTTAAATTTTGGTATCATATTATCGTATTACTTATAAAGATTTTTAAATGTTTTATAATAAAATACGATCTACAGCGTTATTTAAGATCGGTTCAGTATTTGTTATAGATAGATATACGATTTTTGTTTTTGACTTCCTGTAACTTTATATTTTTTGGGCGGTGGCTTGACTTCACGTCAACGATTTCAAAAATAACATTTTTAGTTAGAATGCGCTTTTAGCAATAGGCGTGTCATATAATAAGCCTATTTTGCATAAAAAAATAATTCAAATAGAAAATCCTTACCTTACGTGTATTTCACCACCAAGCAAAAGCGAAAGCAAATTTTTCTGCTATTCAAAATTACGAAAACATAAACTACTTGCCAATCTGTATTCACCATCCGCCATCATTTATTTGAATACTAGCGACATCTACAGACACACTCTAAAACGTTACAAGATCGCACTTAGCGCGAATATTATTGTGGCCTAAGAAATGTGGCCCATTTCTTAAATCTGTAGGGATCAGTGTTTCTAATGAAAGTTATATTTAAGCAATAATTTATATTTAAGTAATTATTTTATTTCTTTCGTGAAAGATAATATTCAACATTCCGAAAGATTTTTTTATTACTAAAATACTTTTTCAATTAAACATATTTTTAATTTTAATTTAATATTATAATTTTAATTATAAAATATTTCTTAACTTATTCGTAGATTTACGTTTGAAATGAATAAATCATTTAAGATTAGATATATTATTGTCTTATTTCTAATTCTAAACTTGCGTTATCCGATAGAGAATTGTAATTTATAGGCAAATTATACAGGTACATCACTATTAGGCGCAAAGTAAACTTTTTATTAAAATGGTTATTGCAATGATTACATTCTTAATCAGTTTATAATCTCATGAGATCTGACAAAAATCTTAATTTAGTAAAAAATGTGAGTAAAACAGTACGCAGATAAGAGATTAACAAGTAAATAACTATGTTTAAAGCAAACGTATTTTAATTTTTATGTTTCTCAATATTTATTTAAATCCCATCAAATCAGCTTCACGCTGCATCCCGCATTCAGGGTAGGCAGAGGTAACCTAGTGTTAAGGCTTTCAGCCGAGTTCTGGAGGTATTGCGTGTTGAGTAGGGGAACTCAACGCCGCGCTTTACGACGACACCAGCGGGAAGAAAATAGAAATATAAATTTAAATAAATATATAATTTCTTCGAGTGGGGATCGAACACACAGCCAGTCGCATTTACTGACACATTTTATGCCTATGCCCCACGACGGGCCTCTTAATATTATATATATATTTTAATAAATCATAACAGCGTACTTACGTAATGATAATGAAAACTCGTTTTAATTATATTTTATCTAAACATTAATAAAATTTTTAAATGAATATTTAGATCAAATAAAATATTTTTTCTTATTTTTTTTTGTATATAACTAACGTCCGTACTCGACGTAACAACCACTGTAACTTCATAGTATTTAGAATAAAAGATTCTTTTAAACATTATACATTTACTGAATAGCGTTGCCATACCATAAATTAAGCCCGGTTTCCACCACAAGCGTAGCGGGCCCATTAAGGATTACGTTGAACTCGCAAGTGTAAGCTGCATACTTGTATTTCCACCAATAAATAGTCGAACAAAGGGCAGAACAAGCAGAAAGAGTTCAAATTAACAGTTCTAGGGAGCGGAGCAATGTAATGAGAATAAAAAACAAGTTATTATTCAAAACGGATGTACATCTAACCTTTCCTACCTTTCTTAGTTAATATGAATTGTCTTTCAGCTCTATGCTAGACCCTAATTACCATGTAGCACCAAAGTAATCGATTAAATAAAATACACCCCTCCCCCCCCTTTCATTCGATATTGTTTCGTATCGATCGATATTTCTTTTAATCTATTAAGAATGATGTCAAGTGGCGACGAATGCGGCGTTGGGGACCGCCACCCAACACGCCATGTCCGGAACGGCGGGAGGTGGAGGACGGAGCTACAAATAGCTACGTGGAATGTAAGAGGAGGGATGGAAGAAAAGATGAATGAATTATTAGATGTGATGGATGATAGAGATTTGGATGTCGTTTGTGTGACAGAGACCAAGCGAAAGGGCAATGACACGACTGATTTGCCGGGCAGTCGGGTCGCTTTCTGGGCCGGCGTACCAGAGAGCGAGCGGGGCTGTCAAGGTGTAGGTGTGTTATTGTCCTCTCGATTGGTTAGTGCAGCGGTTGAATACAAGGCGATCAACCCGAGACTGCTTTGGGTTCGCTTCAAGCTGGGGTTAACAAGAGTATTCTTGTTAGTAGCGTATGCGCCAGTATCCTCAGCTCTATTAAGCGAACTCAAGGAGTTTTGGGAGAGTGTCAGGGATGTTCTAGGTAGCGTTAGAGGGAATGAAAAATTAATAATTTATGATGGAAAAGTGAGCGGTAAGAGAGGTAGGGAGAGACCTCGGTTGACCTTCGAAAACACAGTAAGTATCAAAGATACTGGAGGAAGGTCACGTAAAAAGCATGAGGACCCCCCGAAGGGCATGTATGAAAAGGTTGATGACAGTGGACGAGGCGAAAGAGGTATGTAGAGACCGTAGCGTTTGGCGCTCCGTTCTCTCTGACTACCCCGCAAGGGATAAAGCGTGAAGCTAAGTTAAGTTAAGTTCTATTAAGAATGATTCTCTCGTAAACTTTCCCTAAACTGCTACTGAGACTGATAGGAGGAGCTGGGGGTAAAGTTGGTGCGAATGCCTATAATTGTAGTTCCTTCCACTCGGTAGGGAAGGAGCAGCTTGCTAAAAACCCATTGAAAATTAGGAACAACAAAGAAATGAATTGAGTCGGAAGGTTCTTTAACACTTTGTTTGGGATTTTGTCGGGCCTTTTTGGTAGATTTTTTTTTTCATTTCACGATGTTTATCTATACCTGTGTTTCGTGTGACGCAGTTACGCATAGATACCAATAACGTAAACACATACTACTACAAAAATACTACTAAAGGTTAAACAACTTTGAACTTTGCCGCCAATACCCACGACTCGATTTCGGAATGAGGCGTATGCGGCGAGATTATATGTGCGTGCGTCGTTCTTGACAAATGGCGTTTTAAATTACAACAATAAGGTTATTATTTATTGTTTGAAAAAATCACTTTTTCATTTTTGGGATTTTTTTTCATTGTATTAGGTTTTTATAGAGTAGTTAAAACTGTAGTTATATTTAAAGTGGTGCTGACACTTGCACTCTGTATATACTACACCACCAGCTACAGCTGCGGCGGTTTTATAAGTTCAGGTTAGGTTATGTCATTTTATACAAAACCTAACCTTTTTTTTCGTGAGGAAATCCTGTTACGGATACCAGCCCGAATGCGAACTCGAGTGGGTTATGTGGGACTCGCGGACTGATAAATGTAGGCCGTCCGAATGTCCGCTAAAACCTCCTTGTCGACTGCCACTGGCCACGAAACGCGGAGACTAGAGTCTACCGCGAAAAACAAAACGTAACCTGCACATAAAAAACATTTTGCAGTTTTTAAGCGGAGCAGCTAAATATTCGTTTCCGAGATTACAAATATAAAGTTTATAAAAATATATATACAATCGACATAGCTTTCTCTCCAAAAATGGTCCAAATAATAATTCTATGTAATTATTTGCCCTGGTGTAATTTTATTTATGATGGCTTCTATAAAAATGATTCCGATGCGATGATTCCTGTAATGTGACTACAACGCCAAATCTCGGGCTTGGGAATATCCATCCTCCAACAGCAAGGGAACAGCTATCCAACACGGCGACATACTTACGTGCGGCACAACGGGTGGTCCGTGGTGCATCTCTCGTTTGCCACCACGTCTATCGCACGTAACCTTTTAAATTGGAGAGTAGAAGAGGCGAAAGTCCTGTCGGACCATATATATTAGATTCGAGGTTTCCAACCAGCCAGTGCCAGTGGATCACTCTAGGGGCCCAACCTGACTGCGGCCATTGTAATTAAGTGATGCTTCTAGAGAAGAGTGGTGGATGCTAGCCCCAACATTGAGGCGTTGACAGGTCTGATATACTACACCCTGACGGTGGCGAAGCTAAAGGGGCCTCACAAGGTCTAAAGAGGTGCGATGCCTAAAACTGAAATCTAAAACATATTGTTTACACTCTTCACAGACCGACGCAAATTTAGCAGCAAAAAATATTACTAATCTTTACTACACACATTCAATAAGGCAAGAAGCCGGAAAACATATGTCTGTGAACTTAGCAAAGCATTGTCTAGCAATTCAAATAAATCGCAGTGTTTCGCCGCCGCGCTCTTTAGTTTCGGATAAGTTTTAAAAATATTTCTAACGTTTTTACTTCAAGAAATTAAAATTGAAAATATATATATATATTCTATTGAAAATATATATATGTTCTATAGGCGTAGGAATAACTTCAATAGTTCTTCATAATTTTTAACATTAGTTCTCTTGATTTCACTTTTTGATTTTCATAAGAATATAAGACGATATTTGAAATAAAATCAAAAAAGCATAGTCGAATAGAAGAACTGTTAAAAAAAAACATCATAGATTGATCATATATAAAGTATTTCATTAAATAGTTAACACACAAAGGATCATTAATATAAATCTTGTTATGAGAACAGAACTCGCGGTTAGAGGCAGCAGAGCATAGTAAAATTAAAAAAATATTAATTTGAATTCTTTATACGAAAAAATACTTTTTAAAAGAGCTGAGATCATGCTCATAAAAGAGAACTCTTTGGTTTGTAAGGAAATATTAAACGACCTTTTACACAAACTTTGCTGTCAAACCAGAACTCATAGCAAAATACCAGCACAGCATCGTTGAAACATACACAAACGAAAAAGTACACATATTTTTTTATCATATGAAAAAGTATAAGTATATATATTTTTTCATATCAGAAGCGGAAATTGCTCAATTTATTATAGGAATCGTTTTTTTATAAATAAAACTATGAAATATCATCACCATTCATGCTGCAAGTGTCAGAACAGTTTAGTTAAATAGATAAGTTGTTTAAAAATATCAATTTAAATTGTTCGTTCTAAATTCTAATATTAATCTTCATTCTTCATCTTTCTCTAGCAGCTAGCAGCGGTAATTATAGAATTGAGAGCAATTCGAAGGTAACGTCCTACCAAAACAGCGAAAGCTGTTTTGGCTACAGATTACAGTTCTTCCCAATGTACAAGTATTTCGCGTAGGCGAGCGGTCGCGAGGCGTGTAATCATTGCGTGGATCAGGAGGCCAGAGGACGAAACCCTTATCGGGTGATAAAGACAGGACCTGGGGTCCCCGGTGGTAGGTCAAGAAACGGTTGGGGCAATCCGCCCGCACCATGAGCTGGGTTAAAAGGAGCTTAGGGGCCCTGGTGTTCAGGCTGATGAAAGTACTGATAGGACACGGTTGCTTCAGCAAATATCTGCAGCAGATTGGACGTCGAGAAAACTTGCCGGTGTGCCACGAGTGTGATGCATCCGTTCATTCTGCTAGGTGCTGAAGATGCTGAATAGTGAGAGGAACTGCTCTACAATAACCTCCTTCTGGTTGATATTATAAGGCATCTACTATATCAATAATTCATGCCTTATAATATAACATGCCTTTAAAATTTATATTTTTTAAACTTTCTAGGTATAAAACAAACAATATTGTATTTTTTTAGTCAATATTAATTTACCCAAATTCCTTTACGACACAAATTAATTTATAATATACTACATAATAATAAGTTACTTTCTACAGCTACACACTGAGTATAACAGTAATTATAAAACATTTTTTTAATAAATATTTAAACTATATTTTTAGCAAAATCATAATAATTAATATATAGGTTTAATTATGTATCAGTTTGTTTTATTTTATTATGTACTAATTTTATATTTACTTTTAAAACATTTTTATTACATAAAATCTTGGTATACATTAATATCTAAAATATTACTTTTATATAAAATAAGCTTATAATAATGTAAAAATAATTATATAAAGATTATACATACGCAATTGATTATATTTAAAAAAATCTTTTAAATTAACAAACTTAATATGAATACACAATACAGCCACATACAGCAGGGTAGGCAGAGGGAACCTAGTATTAAGACACTACGTTCCCCACTTTCCGACATATTTTTCGAGGCCGGGCTTTTGCCTTTGTGCCAGAGCAAAGAAATGAATTTATTAAGAAACAATAATTCATTCCCTCGAATGAGAATCGAACTCACAACCTGTCGTGTTTACAGTCGCACTCTTGTGCCCCTGGGCTACGACAGGCCTCAAAAGACAATTAGTTTATTTCGAGAACACAACTAGTAATTAAATCTAATTTTTGTTATAATCTTCATATCATGAACTTTTTCTACTGTATAAATTTATATTAGTTTCTCACATTTTGTTTCATTTAACCATTAGGGTTACTACAACACATTTTTTTAAATCAATTTGATACTCTTGAGTTTTTTCCTAATAAAATAAAAATATTTGTGCTTAAATTATTTATTAAGTTGGACAAGACGAATAAACGTTAATAGTTTTTTTATCAGCTTCACGCTGTATCCCGCATGCAGCAGGGTAGGCAGAGAGAACCTAGTGTTAAGGCACTCCGTTCCCCACTTTCTGCCGAATTCTGGAGGCATTGCGTGTTGAGTGGCAGAACTCAACGCCGCGCTTAGCCTCGACACCAGAGCGAAGAAATGGACATATAAATTTAAGTAAATATTTCATCTCCTCGAGTGGGGATCGAACCCACAACTAGTCGGTTTTACAGTCACATTTCGTGCCGCTGCGCTACGACTGGCCTCAAGTTCTTCTTTCTTATTATATTTTTAACTAGCGGCTCGCCAGCGGCTTCGCCCGCTTAAACTACATGATAATTGATTTAATAAGCATAATTGATTGACAACTAAAATGGTCTCTAATATGATTTTTTATTACTTTAATCTGTAATATTCTAATATGATTTTTTTACGACATCATCGTAATTTCTATAAGAATTTTTGTTTATCGGACTAAAAAATACGACCAATGTTGATATTTGATTTATAAAATATACATAAAGCTAATTATTTATTATACGTATACTATACGTATTTTTTGGAACATTACGTTCTTTTTACCTATGTTATGTTTTTTAAAATTCTGTTAAATGTGCTGATGTCAGTTAATAATTTAATTTACTGCTTCAGAAACAGCCTTTAATGTTAAATAATTGATTTGGGTAATGATTCATAATATTCTTTGCAAAATAACTGTAATGATTGCATATTAACTCCTGTACAGTTTTTAAATTAGTTACATATAGGTATTATTAGCTAAATGTACAATTGGTAAATATGTAGTTATTACAGTGTACCTACACATGGAAAGAATGTTTTTAGGCAATTTTATATAGATTTATTTCAAACGAACGAACCAAAAAAGTCTTTATATTTACTTGATATTTCTTTCAAGATCAAATCGTTCTTTATCTCTGTGTTAAATTAATTACGACTTAAACTTAACTGTTATGATTTATGAAGGTAATCTCCACTAACAATTCAATTTCGTTTACTTTATTGTATAAAATATTGTATAATAGTACTTCAAAAATATATATTTTTATCAACAGTCATATAACCAAGACGTTTCGATGTCATTCTTTAGCCAAGAATCTTACCAGCACGATTGCTATATAATATTCACAGGCAAACTAATGCCTTGAGTTCATTCAAATGACAATGACTTTTTTTTAATGAACCGATTTTGATGAACCAAACTTTAGTAGTTAAGTTGAGTTAAAACAAAGCAATTGGTGAAATTTTCAAGTAAATCGGTTCAGTACTTTTAGAGAAAAATGTGGACAAAAATATGTCGACAGACAGACAGACAGACAAGAAATTTAAAAAAATCTTTTTGCTTTCTATTATTCTTTTTAAGTGTTCCTCTATCCATTTCAGTCAAAATTACTAAATGTACAGACAAAATATTTTTACTGTCTTCTCTATATATAATAAGACAGTAAAAATATTTTGTCTGTACATTTAGTAATTTTGACTGAAATGGATAGAGGAACACTTAAAAAGAATAATAGAAAGCAAAAAGATTTTTTTTGAATTTCTTGTCTGTCTGTCTGTCTGTCTGTTTGTCTGTCTGTCTGTCTGTCTGTCTATCTGTCTGTCGACATATTTTTGTCCGCATTTTTCTCTGAAAGTACTGAACCGATTTACTTGAAAACTTCAACAATTGCTTTGTTTTAACTCAACTTAAGTACTAAAGTTTAGTTCATCAAAATCGGTTCATTAAAAAAAAGTTATCGTCATTTGAAAGAAGTCGTAATTAATTCAACACGGAGATAAAGAACGATCTTGAAAGAAATATCAAGTAAATACAAAGACTTTTTGGTTGGTTCGTTCATGTAATATATGTAACTAATTTAAAAACTGTACAGGAGTTAATATGCAATTATTACAGTTATTTTACAAAGAATATTATGCATCCTTCAAATCAATAATTTAACATTTAAGGCTGTTTCTGAATGAGTAAATTAAATTATTCACTGACATCAGCACATTTAACAGAGTATATTATATAGGTAAAATTACAAAAATATATACGTGTAATAAATAATTAGCTTTATGTATATTTTATAAATATCAAATATCAACAATGGTCGTATTTTTTTATTTAAAACAATCAAAAATTCTTTGACGATAATGTCGTAAAAAAATCATATTAGAAGTCATTATAGTTGTCAATCAATTCTGCTTATTAAATCAATAATCATGTATTTTAAGCGGGCGAAGCCGTGGGCGAGCCGCTAGTATTATATATAGAGATAGAGATTACTTTGGGATGCTTGCACGCACTTTTTTCAAAGGACCTTATACTTAAACTCCGACCAAAAACCTCAGCAACAAACATTTATATATAATCTCAGAAATGAACTCAAGAAGCGTCAAGACAGTGGTGAAGAAAATATTAAAATAAAATACATAAAATGAATCCCTAAAAAATAAAATAGTAAACCAGAAGGAGACAAAAAACTAAATAACGAAAAACCTACACTTGTAAAAGAAACTAATAAATCTATAACCTACGAAATTACAAACAACTGCACGGATGTAACCACTTCCAAATGATTAATAAAATTCTCTACACAAATGCTCACTCGCATCATTAAACCTGGCAAATTGGATGAATTAAGATGCATTTTAGCAGCATTTCAAACAACCCTTCATGTCATAGTCTTGACAGAAACTTGGATAAAAAATGAAAACGACGCTCAGAGACTAACCATACCAAATTACTACAATTATTGGACAACAGTAAGAGGTGGTAGAGTATCAATATATGTTCATAATGGCATGAAACATTCATTTATAGATGAACAATATTTAGATCGTAATCATTTTTTATGGATCCACTTAGATAACCTATCTTTAGATATTGGAGGAATATATAAGCAGGAGCCTTCAAATCTGACAAAGTTTTTGGATTTATAGGAAGCACTTAAGTGGTAAAAGAAGAGCTATTATTTTCGGGGACCTGAACCTAAATTTACTTAGTAGGAAAAATCTATAAAGGAATATAAGATAACTAAACGAAAATAGAATGAAAATATTAAACAAAATTGATATGGAACACTGTACACGTGGAACGGAAACCACCAAGACGGTGGCTGATACATTTTAATGAATCAAAACCAATCAAACACTAGTGGACAAACCACCAGGAAATTAAAAGACAACAAGTATTCACGTCGTTTAAACCATAGATTATTTCTTTGTGCAAAAATAACGCGGGCGTATAAGCCAACAAGTGAAAGTACGTGAAGACCGATTTTTTGAGAGCCAGTGCTCATTTGAGTCTCTTTA
Source organism: Heliconius erato x Heliconius himera (assembly GCA_013421005.1). Taxonomy (NCBI): domain Eukaryota; kingdom Metazoa; phylum Arthropoda; class Insecta; order Lepidoptera; family Nymphalidae; genus Heliconius; species Heliconius erato x Heliconius himera. The sequence goes on from JAATLQ010034706.1 coordinate 18,203, forward strand.
TTCCTAAAAAACAAAATAGTTTACAGAATAGATAGAGGCCAGTCGTGGCGCAGGGGCACAAAGTGTGCCTGTAAATCGACTGGTTGTGGGTTCGATCCCCACTCAAGGAGATGATAATTTATTTACATTTATATTTTCATTTATTCGTTCTGGTGTCGAAGAGAAAGCGCGGCGTTGACATCCGCCACTCAACACGCAATGCCTCCAGAAATTGGCGGAAATTGGGGAACGGAGTGTCTTAACACTAGGTTCCCTCTGCCTACCCTGCTGTGTGCGGGATACAGTGTGAAGCAGAAAAAAAAACCATTACTATCGATCACAATACTTACAAATTCAGCTCAACAGCTCTAAATGGCTTTCTCCCAACACACTAGCATTAGAAAATTTTTTTGTGACTTTTGCATCTAAGTATGCGAAAATGGTTTATCACATACAAGGATTACCGTAATTTAAGTTTTCTAAATCACTGACAGTCGTGTCTCCATATCAGCATCTACAAATTTTAACTTTATTCTTAATATCTTTATGATATTTTTTCAAATTCTGCTAATATCATTATATTATTGAAAATATTCTAGTAAAGATGGTTCTTGAAGGGAGAAGACTTTTAAATTCTTAAACTAGTCGTAATTATCACGGACATTCAGTATACGATATCGTAGCTCGGGTACAACAAGATCTAGACATTTTACATAAATGGTCTCAAAGCAACCTACTAACCATCAACACTGAAAAAACCTGTTATGTATTTTTTAAATCAAAAAATTTAAAAAAATCCAAATCACACGCCCCTAACTATTAATAATATCCCATTGCTAAAAAAAAATAAAGAAAAATATCTTGGGATATGGCTCGACTCTCACCTCAGTTGGAATGCACAAATTGATCATGTATGTAATAAACTTTCTAGTCTTATTTATATGCTTAAATCTATATCTCGATGTCTTCCACATCGAGTCCGCGTTATGATATATAACTCACTAGTTAAATCTCATCTTTTATATCTGCTCGAAATATGGGGGATAGCTTCTAAATGCCATATACAACGTATAATAAAATTTAAACGTAGCGGGACTCGAACCCGCGCCTCCTGGAAACCGACCAGGCACTCTGACCACTAAGCCATTTTCCACTAAGCCAGGTAGCGGAAATTTGTAAAAATCTCCCTACAGAGATACTAACAACATAAATAATTTGTAACAAGCGTATAAAAATTTCGACGCAGCTTGATGAGAACGTATGGCTTAGTGGTCAGAGGGCCTGGTAGTAATTATGTATTTTTATTATTGTTAGTGCAAATGGATTTTCTATTTCATCGCATTATCAATGTACTCGTACTAATAGACCCTAGGATTGTTGGAGGTGCGTTATGTAATACTTTTAATTACGTTATATTATTTACTTTGTTCAAAATAATTAAAATTTTAATTAATGATAATTTTACCGTAGAGTTTGTTATGTTTGTTATGTTAGTTAGTAGCAAGATGTGTATCATCTATATGATAAACATCTCGAGAACTACGATCTATTGTGTAATTTAGTGACACGCTATAGTACTGACGATTTGAACTTTGATTACATGAATACCGTTTTCCTAATCATTTTTTTTTAAATACAACTTAACATAGTCTAGTAACTTACAAGTCTTAACACTAGGTTCCCTCAGCCTACCCTGCTGTGTGCGGCATACAGCACGAAGCAGATTTGTTTTGATTTGATTTGATTTAAATTTTTATTTATCCGCTTTGGTAACAAGGCAAAGCGTGGCGTTGTGTTCCGCCACTCAATACGCAATGCCTCAAAAATTGTGCGGAATGTGAAGAAAATAGTGTCTTAATACTAGATTCTCTCTGAATCCTCTGCAATATGCGTTATATTAAACATAGCATAAAGCTGATACCTTAAATTACTGTTTATACATACATCTATACATATAAATAACATTTATTAATCTGTCTTTGATATCAACATTGAACATAACTATGTTTTTTCAAGTGCATATAATTATTTATACAATACCAAAACACAATTAAACAATTTTAACATTTTTTTCTGACTATCTATCTGTTTGTCCGGACTAACCTCCGGACCAGCTGAAACGATTATTATGGAACAAACACTGAAAGAGAAGTGGGTGTTGTGGAGCAACATAAAGGCTATTTTGATACAATAAAAAAGTTACATCAATTTAAAATATTGTTGTTCGAGAAAATTGCTACTTTCTAAAAGAGTTATTTTATATAACTGTAAAATAAATTGACCCAATCTTTAGTTTCCAATGTTTTGAAGTTTGATATTGTTTGTAAATAGTTATTTGTATGATTATAGAAAAAAATCGAAATTATATGATTATAATTATTATAGACTGAGATTTTAAGATTTTGGATTCTCCAATGTTAGTTGACACTCTCTCGAGCAGCCACGTAGTGCTTGAAATTTCTCAATGATAGATAGATATTTGTGGAATATGTATATAATCTATGTTTCAACCCGGAATTTTTGCGACATCGGTATTTATGAGGGACGTTTCTGTTTGCTACGTTTGCAGTGTGCGTGCATTTACGGTTTACAGATGTGAAATAACTATACATTTTTTTATTATATACGAAAATCAAATCAATTGCCAAAGCACTTAAATTACAATTTATTTTATGCATAACCAAACTAAAATAAAAAATCCATTTTTTTGGGTTTTGTACCTGAAAAGAAAAAAAACGGAACTATTATATAATCATTTTTTTTGTCCGAGTATCCGGACAAAAAAAATGATTACGACCAATTTTGATTACGACCAAAAAATGATTACGACAAATTAAGACCAATTTACTTGAGATTGCGTGGAGGTATCAATCTGAAATTAATGTCAGTACCCGCACTTACTTACTTCGATATCCTAATAATGCCATAAAATTTAATATAATTTTGATAATATATCGATATAAATAAAAGAAACACAAAACATTGAAAAGTAATGGAGGAACTCAATTATATTGCATTTTTTTCTTTTTTTTTTTGTAGTTCTACTATAAATAAATGTAACCTACATACATCACCACGTCTTCTAAACACAATATCAACTTTTACAAAGTGAATAATGAAATCGATCGAGTCAATTTAATGAATAACTAGCATATTCGGTAGACAATTTAACCTTATTTAGAGGCAAAAATAGTTTTGACTAAAGATCAATTAAATTCCTACGAACACAATCGCCAAGGGACATATCCTGGGAAATCACAATATGATGGTAATATTCTTAAACCAAAAAACAGAAGTGCCCCGTGGTGCCTGAGGTCAGCATAAAGAAATAAAGGAAACAAGAAACAATGAACAGTGTAAAAGTAGGCTCGGTTAAAAATTTACTTATTTTAATATGTTACTACCTCGAATTCATGTGTTGCGTATGCGGTCAGACCGCGTTACTCCTCACATCCACCCAGCATCTTCACTTCAGTAACGTGAAGCTCCTGAGTGTGCCGAAATAGTGCTGGCCAACATTCGCTGCCGTTTAAAGAACCGGTCGAATGATGCTCTTGTATATCAACCCCTTAATGAAATCAATGAGTGATGTCATCAGCATACGTCATCAGCCATGGAGGCTGGTCTCGAATATGAGCCTAGACAGTATCGAGCACTACATTGAATAAGAAGGGACTAAGAGCCGAGCCCTGGTAAACTCTTACTGACATCTGGAAAGGTTTAATGTCGCCAACAGCTACACGCCACAGGTTTAATGCCCACCAGATACACTGACGAGGCAGACATTGTCTTTCTGCAGATTTAAAGAGGCCACATGTAGAGCTCTCTTTTAAAAATGGCGTCCATAGTGCCTGATCTTGAAATTCATAAGAAGATTAAGAGACAGTACACTCTCGGCGGAGCTCGAGGCTTCGTAGTATAACTCACAAGCTTAATGCTCCTATAACTACCACAATCTTAAACACTGCTCCTTCCCTTGTAAATAAGTGTAATGAAACTTAGCCGCCACTGGTGGTAAACACTTAAAAGATGCCACTTTTAAGTGTTTATGATAATATTTTATGATTAGATGGATGATTAGAGAGCTCAACGATTTCCACGCTTCGTCAGAATATCGTCAGGTCCCACCGCTTTTCCGTACTTCCTGCGTTGAAGGCAATTACGAATTTCGTCAAGTCTTATTGAAGCAATAAATCTTTGGTGGAAGTTTCATATGAAATATTTTTTTCGTAATCAACATCAACGTGTTATATATATTGATTGTACAATATATGAGGTTGGAAACAAAAAGTCAACAGAATTCCCATATTTTATTTTTCATTTACTTAAAAGCATGTTTCATTTTAGAATAAAACAATTTACATTCAATAACACATAATTTAAGGTGAAGTGACTTGTTTATAACATACTGTACAAATGAAGTCCAAAGACCACAAACAAGCTAACTCATAGCTGCTATGTCACACAAAACTTTGTTCACAGATACAAATTGTTATTTGCGACTATAATATATAATATAATAAATCTGACGCGGTTAGTTAAAACAAATATATCGTCGGTGTCAGTGAAGGAGCTTCTAATTGCAAGTATTGAAAAAAAATTGACAACTCACACGAAAAACTATGACTCATTGTCACGTTCCGCCAGAGCCGAGCGTGCAAGCGAGAGCGAGAGGAGCAAACGATAGAGAGGCACGATCGGCCTAAGCGTTCGGCTTGTGACGCATCTATCTATTAATTGTTACTTGTAATTGATCTGTATAAGTTAAAAAAAATGATTTAACGAGTGCAAATAATTGTAGATTTATATTAAAAAAAAAACAATTAACTTTATCTTTGCATTAAAAAAATCAATTATTATCACTAATTTAGTGACAATAATTGAATTCATAAAAGTATGCAATTTTTCAGCAATGTTTTCTTATGACGTTATAACATAAAATTATTGTCCGACAGTTTACCAGTTTTTTTTTTCGTGAAAATGGACACTTGAAGTATCCCTCTATCTAAGGATGCTATGATAATATGCTCGGTGGATCGATACAACATTGAACACAAATATCTTTATGAAGTATTCACGTCGCTTTTAAGGCAGTTTTTACTACCTACTGTAAAAGAAAAGTATTTTTGCAGCTAGAAGGCCTGCACTGACGCTGACGATACGTATAAAAAACTAAGATTTCTTCAATAATATAAATCCAATCTTGGAAGCTTTCGCACTTCCGCTGTTACAGGGCCGCCAACATCTAATGTCAAAAATATACTTTACAAAAATATTCCACCCACACATTAAATTACTGGAGATCGTTTTTTTTTTCTAAATAATGGCCGCGTCACAACCGGAAGTGGATATTAATTGACATTCAAATTATCCAACGTAAAAAAAACGCTTCAACAAAGACAAGTGATTTATTTATTTATATTTTTGTTAATAAATATTTATTGCACTCGCTACATTAAAATGAGTTATCTATCAGCTATATGTATAAAAATGAATCGCCTAAATGTATGTATGTACGCGTATAACTTCCGAACGACTGCACCATATTGGATTATTTTTTTTTGTTGTGTATATTATTGTGAGGACAAGTTTTGTGTAAAAAATCATATGGATTTATTAAAAGGAAAATATGCATTTTTTTTTATTTGTCCGTCAGTTTGTGGGTAATGGTATTTATATAACATATTTGGGCAGAGTCGAAATCGCATAACAACGCAGGCGAAACCGCGGGCGAAAGCTAGTACGCAATAGAAAAAATCTGTTTTACACTTTAGTAACATATGAAGTCCCTAAATATCACTGTAAACAGGTTTACATTGAATAAGGCACTGTAGACTTTGGAAGCACTCCCTTACAACCTTTTCGTACGCCGATTAACTCCCATGTTATTTAGATTTACATAAACAAACACACATTAAGCGACCTACCACGATAAATACAATATGAAAATATAGTGACATATCACTATCGCAAATCCTATCTC
>JAATLQ010034707.1:7552-24167 GCA_013421005.1 Heliconius erato x Heliconius himera
TATATATATATATATATATATATATATATATATATATATATATATATATATATATATATATATATATATATATATATATATATATATATCTCATGCTGTATCCCGCACACAGCAGGGTAGACAGAGGGAACCTAGTGTTAAGACATACCGTTCCCGCCGAATTCTGAAGGCATTGCATGTTGAGTGTTGAAACTCAACGCCGCGGTTTGCCGCGACACCAGAGCGAAGAAATGAAAATATAAATGTAAATTAATATTTCCTTTTCCTCGAGTGGGGATCGAACCCACAACCAGTCGATTTTACAGTCACACTATGTACCCCTGCGCCACGACTGGCCTCATATATATATAATAGCTTCACGCTTATATCTCACAAGTAGCAGGGTAGGCAGAGGGAACCTAATGTTACGACACTCCTCCTTCGCATTGTGTATCGATTGGTACGGATTTTATCCGTCTGTCACCAGTATTTCATAAACCGATATTCAGATGAAGATGAAGAAGATGAAATGGAATTTTCATAGATGATGTTGATGTTGCCGCTTTAACAGCAAATAGTAAAAAATAGAATTGAACAAACAGCGCAAAAATTGAGGGTTAGCAAAGGTAAACCTAGTGACAAGGCACTCCAGTCTCCATTTCTCGTCAGAAGTCAGAGGTGAAACACAACGCCGTTATTACCACAACGGGTAAGTAGGAATAATGGCAAAGTTTCAATAATAATGAAAGGTTTAATAGGAAACAATTAACTCACTGAGACGTGAAGAAACATAATAAATTATTATTAAGGACAGAACAAAGAGGCTTCATTGCGAAAGTAGGTCGGAATGAATGGATACAGTTTTAAATGATAATGTACATTTATAGTCTTATTTAAATACAAACTATTTCAACATTTTTGTATCATTATATAAATTAGTGGAAATCTGGTGTTGTCCGTTTTCGTTAGTTCCCTCAGTTATCGCTTATTTTTTACACATTTTTCATTAGGTTGACTTGTAACAATGTAAAAAATATAATTTTTTTAGATGTTTCTTTTTTATGGTGTATTGTATTTTACAAATCATTTGATAATAATACCTTATTAATTAATCTACCTAAGATTGTGCAAAAAATTGTCATCTATCATTTGGTTGCGACGGCAATTTTTTATTTACAACAATATCAGAACTGAAATCCTAATCCATTTTTTTTTATTATTTACATTGTATCTGTGAATATGAGAACCAAGTATTAAGATACTCTATTCCTAGTAATACGCTTCCATTCCCCACATTCCACAGAATTCTTGAAGCATTGTGTCATGAGAGACAGAACTCAACGCCGCGCTTTGCCTCGTTATCAAAGCGAGGCAAAGAAAATATTAAATATTTCAGTCCCCCGAGTGAGAATACCTACTGATGTAGCCCACTGTACCTGGGACGGAACTCAACGCCGCGCTTTGCCGAAGAAGTGAATATATTAAATGTTTCACTTCCCCAAGTGAGATACGAATCTAAAACCGTCACGTTTGCAGTCACAAATTTGTACCTCTCCACCACAATGGGCTCAACTTCTTACAACTAGATAAACCACACAGGGCGTTAAAAGGATTAAAAACATATAGGTACATATATCTAATATGAATACTAGAAATTATTTAAATTTCAAATTCAAAGTAGTTTTGAACATTATATAGGACAAGTTTAATTGTAAAATCTGAGCTATAAACAAAATACATTGAGTCTAGGGAAATTAAACTGACGGCGCTGTGTTACTTGGAACGATGCGCTATAAGTGAAAGTTATCTCATTTAGTTTTATTTGAGGAATGAGACTGTTATATTACTGGAATACATAAAAATATTATATGAATATATCGTGCCGCAGGAGCACAAGCGTATGACTGTAAACGCGACAGGTTATGGGTTCAATTCTTACTCGAGGCAATAAAATCTTTAATATTTTCATTTCTTCGCTCTGGTGTTAAAACAAACAATCACGTTGAGTTATACCACTTCAAAATTCGATTTAAAGTGGAGAGCGGAGTAAAGGTGAAACAAATTATGATATTAGCAAAAGGCAACATCATGCTGTATCCCGCGAGTCCCGCGAGTAGGGAATGGAAGGCAGAGAGAACCTAGTGCTTAAGACACTTCGTTTCCCACACCCCACACACACAAAGAAATAAAAAATAAAAACAATTTTTCCTCTTAGTGGGAATCGAACTCACAACCGTCGCGTTTATAGTCAGTCGGTGTGCTACTGGGCCACGATGGCGTCAATTTGAAATAACAAATAATAATTATTTGACGAACTAAACAAATTTATATATCTTTCATATCTATGTATAAATAATATTAATCTCAAACTTGTGCAAGAAGCAATAGATAGTTATGAGTATATATAAAACAACTAGTCTTTGCCTGCAAGTTTGCATGCGTAGATTTTAATACGTAAAACGTTAAGGATTTTTTTTCTTTTCGTTTCTGTAGGATTTTCGATAAATCCTTGCTCTGCAATAACATCATATTACTAACATGATGAAATGCGGCATTAAATTGCTCCACTTGACGTGCAATGTCTCGAATTTTACTGGAAGGAGGAGAACGGAGTGTTTTGTTACTAGATTGTCTCGGCCCATCTATATGCGTGATAAAGCGTGAAATCAAAAGAAACTAATCAAATCAAAATCTGAATAACTCCTCCTAAAAATTCTAATTATTTCCCACGATTCAATCTCAAACTAAAATCGGTTCATAATGTAGAACAAAGCGAAGCGTTCATTTGTTCGATGAAATTTAATTGACTTCACTCTTATTAAAAGAGAATAAATCTAAGTTTCTATAATACATTTGCATAAAATAAATTATTAATTTCAAATACTAATTAAAAATTTAATTTATATGTGAGAAAAATTATGACTAAATAAGTTCATTTATTCCGCTTAGGCAATTTTTGCCAAAGTGTCTCTAATGTGGGCACGAAGCAGAGTGTCTACATATCTCTCTGCCAGGGCTGGCATTGGCAAACTCCTATATGAGAGATAAAACGAAAAGATGAAAAAAAAAGTTTCAAAAGCCTCACAGAAATTTCAACAGGTAATAGTTGCAAATTTATTATATGATATCTGAATAACTTTTAATCTTTATAAGTAACGTCCATATTTTGTTGCTTTGATAATATTGTTTAAAAATATCTATCTATATATAATTTGACACGTTTGTATTATAGGGAGAACTAAAAGAGTATTTCTCTAAACTTAAACGAACATGCATTTTTCATTTTATGTCTTAAAATAGCGGCGGGCGACGTCTAATTAATTAAAATTATTCTTAATACTGACTTATAGTTTCAAAGTCCAACTAGACATCAAGGCGAGGAAAATATACATACAAAATGATATACCCTAGGTACATACTTAATACTCAGTCGAATAGAATCGTCATTTATACTCAACTCACGTTCGTTCTGAGATTTGTCTCGCAATCCATTTACGTTTCAATGATTTGGACTTGTAAAACATTTATAGTTAGTTATGCCAAAAGAATATGATTATACATTAATAAGCCATTTAAAATAACAAATAGTATATCGCTCGCGTAATCTAACGCCGCACGTAACTCAACATGATCGTAGGATCATCTATATTCATACTATAAATATAAATATACTTCAAGCAAAATTTAAACCTGCTATTATAATAATAATTATTAGTATTTAAATAATAAAAAAGTCATATACTTTTAATGAAAATACTACGAAGATTTCTCACTCTTAATAAGCAAGTAAGCATTCTGTTTTATCTTTTCGGAGTACAAACAACAATTAACTTTATATAATTAATATAACTTATAACCTACCTTAATAAATGGACTATTCCAAATAAAAAAAAATAACTCGAACCAGTATTATACTTATTTAGAAAACGTATAAAAATTTGAACGTAGCGGGACTCAAACCCGCGCCTCCTCGAAACCGACCATGCGCTCTGACCACTAAACCATACGTTGTCATCAAGCTACGTAGAAATTTTTATTCGCTTGTTACAACTTATTTATGTTGTTAGCACCTCTAGGGAAAATTTACAAATTTCCGCTACCCAAAGATAATTACTAAAAATTATCGTCTGGCAAGAGAGAATGTTATTTTATTCAATAGCCACTTGACTATATCACAACGATATACAATTAGGTATGCGTAATACATATATCTACTTATCATAGATATATAATCCTAAATCTCAAAGGTTGATTTGAAATCACAATTATATTATCATTTATCATTCAATAGCAAGGTAGCTACTAGATTAGTTAATTTTTGATAACACTATCTAAATACACTTGTCCGTCGTCGTGCAGTGTAAAAAATGTTTGATAGTAATAGATATCGTCACTAAATACGCAAGTGGGGAACGGAAGTATCTAAACGAAGTGTTTTAACACTAGATTCCCAGGTTCCCACTGCCTGCTATGTGCGGACAGCGTTGAGATAAAAAAAGACTAAAAACGCAAAATCTTCAGATTCAGCTAAAGGCGGAGAACGGAGTGCCTGTATAATTTGTTAACATTATACGTGCGATGTCATATATAATTAATTTATTGTTTAAGCCTGATAATATCTAACATTCGTCATCTCTATAACACCGCTCTATTATATTTAATAATAAATAAGGGTTTCGATAAAAAGAAGCCGCACTCAAATCGATTCATTCATTCAGGAGCTATGGTGCCACAGACATACAGAGAGACCATGTCAAACTTATAATACTTCCCTTTTTTGTCCCCGGGTTAAATAAGAGATGATTACTAAAGAATAAATAAGAGAGGCAGAAGCTGAGAACTATTATTGAGAATACAAGTTTACAAGGAAATATTATTAACCAGAATTCTATAAAATAGGATAACCGAATAGAAAATTGAGAACAGATTTTGTAAATATAACAAAATAAAGATTAAAACTACTAGACTACGTAGCTTTACATGTTCACCGCATACCTGTGGTTGGCCAAATAATCCTAGTATTAAAACACTGCGTTTCCTATTTTCCGCCTGATTATCGCGGCATTGCGTGTCAAGTTGCGGAACTCAACGCCGCGCTTTATCGAGCTCAAAATACTATTCAGTCAAGGAATGTCTTAGTCGTAAGTAGAAAGTCAATATAACTCGTGTTGACACAATGAAACAAGGAAACTGACGGCACTAAGCCTGAAAACGATCTAGGACAAGATAACGTAACAAAGTAATGTGAAGAATTTCTCAACGTCTTCAATCGAACTATAAATGATTACTTAATTTTTAATATATGCGCAAATTCCAACAGCGTATTTCGTAACTTTCTTTGTTTTTTTAGGATTTCATACCTTTTAAGGAATCTTTATAAGATCACTTTGTTCTCCGTCCGTCTGTCTGTCTGTTATCTCAGGTACGCTTGGAGATGTCAAGTTGAAATTCACAACATATACTCAGATCTATGGCTCCATCATCTCATGAAAAACTTATATTTCGATATTTACTTAAAAAACTACACGACACTATAAAGCGAATCAAAATTAATAGGTTATTTTCGGTTTTAAAGCCACAAAAAATTTGGTATTAAAGCCGCTAGTTCAAGTGAGATGTCAGATGACAGGTCTTTGGCTAAGCTAAGCTTGAATTTCTGAAAAAGCTCGAGATCTTCAATTTTTGTACGGAATCCTCGATGGGCGTGGCCGACTCGCGAGGCATAGCATGGTGGAAGTCAACACTGTGCTTTCTGCCTTGGTACGAGTGTGAAAAAAAATTAAACATTTAAATTTTTTTTTTCATTCCCCCGATTGGGAATCAAACAGACATCCGTCGCGTTACTTTCATACGCTTGTACCCTTGCGCCTCGACTAACCTCAATTATCTTTTACGCCGAATACAGCGTTAAGCAAAAAAAAAGTGCTTTAAATAAATTCAGTATTTTTATCAAATGTGGGCGTAATTTTTCTTGAATATGTAATGTTTGTACACTTAAGTAGTGTATGATACTACAGCATATAGGAATAAGAAATTACTACCTTTAAAAATATTGTCGTATTTATACTAGAAAATTTTTCTTTGCAAAGCTAAAGCTTTTCATCTTACCGGAAAGCTTGACTGATAGTGTGGGTGGCGGCACGAGGCCCACGCTTTGGTTCTAAAGGTTACTATGTCGTAATACTTGAAAATTATGTATGTATGTATGTATGTCTTTTTACTGAAAATGCAAGAATAGTCCAAATATTATGTTTTCAAAGATTTTTTAAACAAAAATAACATATGCTTTTAATTTTACAGTTTTTAAGTTGTGGAATAGCAACGTTTGTTTGTAACATTCATATACAGAGGGAACCTAGTGTTAAGACAGTCTTGTCTACTAATTTCATAAAATCATGTTAAGAAACGAAACGCAATGCTACAATTTGTCTTAGAAGGAAAATGAAAACAATTTGTTATCGCCAGTTATAGTCGAACTCACGACTATCTCGTTTACATTCAGGATTAAGAAATAATTCAATACATTAAAATGACAAATGAAAAAATGGCTAATAATTATTATTTCCTTATTTGTATGTGTAACAAATACAATACAATACAAAACTAAAACTTTTTTTCTTCTTCTTCGTCTTTGGCGTCCATAATATTAATAATTTCTTCACTTTATTAATATTATTACCACCGTATTAGACTGAAATAATGTGTATCATATGTATCGATTTATATACTTTTTTTAACCAAACCAATGTACTGAACTGACGTACTGACATTGGTTTTTTTTTTTATATGAAAAAAAGTGTATCTTTTTTGTAAGTCAAAAATATCCTGTACGATGAAGCAAGAAAGTGCCGTAACACAAATAAATACGATGTGGTATTTTCATCAGTATAGCAAGCGAAGCAAATTTGGTTGGCGAGCGAAGCGAACTAGCGGTGAAGCTCCCTTGTAGGTATATGTATCTATGCAATATATTTTTTAGTCTTTAAGTCACTCTCATATGTCAGGGTAGTCAGAAAGCATGTAGTGTTAAGACACTCAGTACTTTACTTTAAACTCAATGGACAAGACATCACGTACACGCAAGTCGATTGATAATTGATAAGTCGCGGAACTAAACTCCGCGATTTGTTTTACCAAAACGGGTATATGAAAATAACTAAATAGCGCATATGTTAATTTCTGATACACAAAGACTATATAATAGCAAAACAAAGACTATATTAAACCCATATATAAAAAAATGTTGATAAAAGGTAATAAATGTATAATTGTACTTGTTTACTCGTATATACTTATATAGATCTATTCTTATAACCGGTTTGTAAAGGTCGATTCCTTTATAAGATATTGGGTATTAAGATCACCATTACGATTTTATATGCTTCCAATTAATTGGTCTTAGAAAAAAATTGTTGTTGATTTTTTTTATATATACGCATTTGATTACATTTGACTAATCTACGAGTATATCTATACCAATGTTGTAAAACTTATGCGTTTGTTCAGTTCAAGTGCTAATCTCAGGAACTAGTACGAATTATTTTTTTGTGTATTTTGGATGATAAGTAAACTTATGGTGGAAGGTTTTATAAATTAACATCACATTAACATAAAGCCAAACTCTCACTCAAACTCATATTCACTTGATATGCAAGAAATATGTACTTCTTAAAAATATTTTAGCTTCAACAAAGCGTAATATTCCATAATTAAATGGTTAATATCACATAAATTGACAAAAAGTGGAGAACAATAAATATTTTATTATATCTTTGCTTATGGTCCCGCTGTATCCGAAAAATCCATATAATTCTTCCCCCGAGTGTGCATCAAACCCGCAACCTTCGCACTTATAAGTCGCTACGACGTAACTTTTTCAATCATTTAAGAAAATAAACACTCAAATATACAATGTGTATATGTATATGAAAATATTTACTTTAGTGCCACTCGAGTTTTACGTGGAATAGTGAATACTTGAGAGAAATATGAACGTGACCAAGTGCCGTGCTCAGTTTCCATTTCCAACCAAGGTTAAGAATGTTTATAAAAGCAGAATATAATTTTGAAATTAGGTACTTTTATATTAGTATTTATTTTATGCCGTTAAACTGTATAACGCATATAGCAGAGTAGGCAGAGGGAACCTGGTGTTTGGCAGTTCGATCCCCACGCACCGGAACATTACGTGACGAGTGGCGAAAATCAACGTACGAATACGAAACGAATTACGAATTCTACGTATAATATTTACGAATTATTATTATAGTCAATGTCCTGATTATTAATCTGTAATAAATAATTTATATTTTAAAAAGAGTAATTACTAAAACTGATGACGTCGTTCGTTCGATTTTCACTCAGTGTTTGGTTGTCCGATAGTTTATAAATATGGGCCCTAAAGCGCTTGCCAATAATGAGTTTTGACTTGTAATTATTTTTAACCATCCATCTTCATAGCTCCGTAGACAAAGAAAATATAGCGTTAGGACAATCTGTTCTCTATTTTCCAGAACTTGCCAATTTTTGACTATTTTAATTTCCTAATTCCTAATACCTAATTCGGCGGAAAGTGAGGAACAGAATGTCTTAAGACTAGGTTCCCTAGGCGTGAAGGATTTTTTTTTATATAAGATCGAGCCTTAAATAGTCGTAACAGTTAGTATATAACTGTTATACTTTAAAACTTTTTATGTCAGCTTAAACGTAAGTTCTCCAACTATATTTATGTCAAAGAAGGTTCGAACGCCGTAACTTGAACAAACTTGTACTTAGTAGATTTTACTTCGTAGAATTGTTTTTGTTTATTTGCTTCACGCTGTATCCCGCATTTAGCAGTGTAGACAGAGGGAACCTGAGAATTTTGTTCTAAGGCATTCCGTTACTAATAAGACACTTCCGTTCTCCACCAAATTCTGGATACGTTGCGTGTTGAATATCGGCACCGCGTTTCCGCCTTGTTAGCAGGTAAAATGAAAATATTAAATATTGTATTCCCTCGAATGGGAAACAAACCTACAATCGATCATTTACAGTTGTACACGTGTGCCAACTGTCTAGGAGATATCGGTAGGCAATATTTGTTAACGAAAAAAATTATGCAAAAAGGAAATAATTCATTATTACATATTAAATTTTGATTATTTCCTAAAATCTATTAAAAGAAGCGAGACTTTAAGCCTGGTTTCCACTGCAAGCGGAGCGGGCCCATTAAGGATTAGGTTAGACTTGCAAGAGTAAACTGCATGCTTATATTTCCACTAATAAATAGTCGGGAGGATAGGATCGAGTAAGAAGAAAGAGTTGAAATGAACTCTCTCAGTTCTAGGGAGTGAAGCGCAGTAATTACAATACAAAACCCTTTGTTAGTGGAAATTTAAACGTATTTTATTTGAAAGGAGTCCGATCCGCCTAAGCATTACCCGCTTATAACTCTTTCGCGGTGGAAACCGGGTTTAAAAAGTGATAATTTTGGACTGGATATGAGGGGAAATGGTTTTCTCTCACACTCCTACTCATATAGTACTAAACACAGCGTTAAATTCTGCCACTTAGCACGCCACGTTTTGAATTTAGGAGGAAAAATCAAAAATAGAGTATCTTTACACTACAGACGTAGGTGAGTAGACCTACGAAGAAGAAACAAAAAATATAACTACTAACTAATAATAAATGACTATATTCCACAGTATTATTCTACAACGGCGATAGTTACGCAATTATCCTTTCTACACTTTCGATTAAGTAACAAATAACTGACTTAACACATGTGCGTATTAGTTGATAGCTTCTTATTTATTGCTATGGCAACCACACTCAGAAATGCCTATTAGGATTTAATTGACATTATGTCAGTAATATAATGAATTTTCAACCAAATATAATATGACTACATATTAGTAATAATATTATTAAAAGAATTGGAAAAGTAAGTTTTCATTTTTATTTTCTGATTTTGGTTGTATTTTTTTTACATAAAATTCATATGGTAATATCTCTGGGGTCCTTTCCAGTGAAATAATAATTATCTAAACCAAACTCCTCGATAAGAAGAAATACGATTCAACTATCGTATCCTCTGGTATTTTCTTCAGTTAAGTATAAGTAAGCAAAATATAATAAAGAATTCAACAAAATATTTAACCCTTTTTAATACTAGCTACTTAAAGAGACTAACTAATCGATTTTCTTGTGAGATCCACAACAGAGAGCAAAAAATAACAAATTACTTAAGACTATGAAAATATTCCTTTGTATTACTATTCCTATTGTTTAGATGTTAGACGTGGATGTCAATCAATATATTTCAACCATATATATTAAAAAGAATATACCTTCTCATTATGCAAAAAGGCCAGAGGCCAGTCGTGGCGCGGGGGCACAAGCGTGTGACTCTAAACGCGACGGGTTGCGACTTCGATATAACTCAAGGAAATGAAATATTTAATTTTCATTTTCTCGCTCTAGTGTTGATGCAACGCCTCCAGAATTCGTAAATTCGTAATGTCGTAATAGGGAGCGAAGTGTCGTAACACTAGGTTCCCAGGTTCCTTCTGCCTACCATCTGCGTAGATGGGTATCTGCGAGTAATAGTTTTTATATGTTCTAACTATTATTGTGATTTTATTGCGAGTTCATCAAAAACAAAGTTATTAAAAAGGAATGTGTCATATAATAAAATATAACACAATTTCTTGATTTTAAGAGAAAGATGGTGGTAGATATCTGCAAATACAACAGTCGATGTTTATAATTCTAAAATATATCTTAAACAGTTAACTTAAATGACGAGTTAAGCAAAACTTTCACATTGAGTCATTGTTTTCTTCACACTGTAATGTTCGTTCGCTTTCAATAATTATACAGAGTTAAATATTGTAGTTATAATTAGCTTCACGCTGTATCCCGTATATAGCAAGGTAAGCAGGGGGAAACTATTGTTAAGACTCTCCTTTCTCCATTTTCCATTGAATTTTTCGGGGCATTGCGTGTTGAATGCGAAACTCAACGCCGGGCTTTTAGCCTTAGTGTCAGAGCGAAAAAATAAAAGAATCTATAAATAATAATTCATTCCCCCGAGCAAAGATCGAACCCACAACCGTCGCGTTACAGTCACACCCTTGTACCCTTGCGCCACGACGGCCTGAGAAATAATATAAGGTACATTTTTTTTAAATATTTAATAAAAATAAATTTATTATTTCAAGTCTATAATAAATTATATTTCTCTACAATTAAATAGTTGATCCAGTTTATGGGTTAATTATTTTTCCGCTTAATAACTGTATTTGTTGTTATATATTCCCCCGAATTGGAATCGAACCATTAACAATCGTGTTCTTTTGTGGCGGACAACGGATACGCAATGGTTGCCAACAAAGACATTTATTATATCACTTACGACTTTTACTTTCAACCAAGAGATTGTATAATGCTATAATCTTAGAATACTTTCAATGTACCTTACATTCACT
Organism: Heliconius erato x Heliconius himera; assembly: GCA_013421005.1. Classification (NCBI taxonomy): domain Eukaryota; kingdom Metazoa; phylum Arthropoda; class Insecta; order Lepidoptera; family Nymphalidae; genus Heliconius; species Heliconius erato x Heliconius himera. Next base: position 19,006 of record JAATLQ010034707.1, read on the forward strand.
GATTTAGAAATCGATCAAAGCAGTAAGATTAAGGCATATAGTATTTTTTAGGCTTACACAGTATCCCGCACACAGCAGGATAGACTAAGGCAACATGGGAACCTAGCGTTAAGACACTCCACTCTGCTGAATTCAGGAGGCATTACATATTGAGAAACGGAACGCAACGCCGCACTTTGTCTCGTGAAAACGAAGAAAAGAGGAAACGAAAATATTAAATTTATAATTTCATTTCCTTGAGTGGGAATCGAACCTACAACCGTCGTGATTATAATTGTACGCAGGTGCCTCTACACCACGACGGCCTGTATGATAATTTTTATTTGTACTACATTCAGGTCAATGTTACTTTCCATATAATTTACGTCACGACGCCGGACGTTGTGCACGGTGACTGATGAGTCACTGAGACAGGGGGAAAGGTTATCGAAATTTTTGTTTTTTTTTCAATAAAGTTTAATTTCTACTAAAAAAAATATAGGCCGTCGTACTACTGGGGCACAAGGATGTGTGTTCGATTTCCACTCGGACAAATGGATTACTATTTATTAATAGTTTCATTTCGTCGCTCTGGAGCGATGGTAAAGCGTGGCGTTGAATTTCACCACTTAACACGCAATGCCTTGAAAAATCGGCGGAAAATAGGGAACGAAAAGTCTTAATATCAGGTGCCCTCTGCCTATAAAAATAAATTTTAATGAGGGAAAAAAATTAGACAGTATCTTACTCTAAATATAATGATTATAGGTTCAATCCTCGTTTGGTTAAATTTATGGAAATATTCGAATTATTACTATATTAATATTAACTTTCTCTTTTCCTGGGATCTTGGGTTCGAATGAACCCGGTCTTTTGAATGGCTTGTGTAGGTACATAGGTCCAATATAGTAGAGATCACTTAGAGAATATAAAAATGTAAACTATTTCGTGTGTGTTATTAACATTATTTGATTTAACATTTTCCTGCTCTGACTGGACAAATCGCGGTGTTGTACTCTGTCAAAGATCCAAATTTGTTTGTTTTATATATATATTTTTACAAATATTATACTGACAGAAGTGTCAATAAACATGAAGATGTTTACAACGTAATGCCCTGTTTTAGTTAATTTTCTACTGGCGCTAGCTTATCACAGACGCTAAAATAATTACTAATAAAAATTTAACAACTCTACTTCTTACGTGAGAAACCCAACACGGACACAGGTAACCCGCGTTAAGAAAGCCAAATAAATATAGTTAAAAGTTAAGACTAATCTATATTATGGAATAATAAAAAAATATATTAAAGTCGGTTAAATCGCTTAAAAAATCTTAATTAAAAACACTTATAAAGTCATATTTAAAAAACAATGACGAATTCATTGTTTTAAAATATAAATAAAAAAAAAATATTTTAAAATTAAGTATTTTTTTATATTTTAATTAATTATTTGAGAAAATAATATATATTATAAATAAATAAATTAGCTTCACGCTGTATCCCGCTCACAGCAGGGTAGCCAGAGGAAACCTAGTTTTAACACACTACGTTCCCAAATTTCTGCCGCATTCTGGAGGCATTGCGTGTTGAGTGGCAGAACTCAACGCCGCGCTTTGCCTCGACATCAGAGCGAAGAAAATAGAAATATAAATTTAAGTAAATATTTCATCTCCTCGAGTGGGGATCGAACCCACAACCAATCGATTTTACAGTCACACTTTGTGCCGCTGCGCCACGACTGGCCTCAATATATATTATCTTTTACATTAATTTAATTATCTTTTACACGTGTAAAATAAGTAAATTATAATAATCATTATTTTTATAGCAAAACAACACGTGAATGAAAGTAATTGTGCTTCACTAATAAGATGACCGAGGTCGTGCGCGTGCGCACGAGATAACCGTCTAAGGTTACAGTTATACAGTAAATATCTTTGTCACATACAAATTGTTTTGTCACCATTATGGCGCAGCGGCACAGCGTCATACTATGTATGTATATTCGATTATCACCCGTTGAAATTATTTATTTTCACTTCCTCGCTCCAATAATAAGATACCGCGTGGCGACGAGTTCCGCCACTCAACTCGGGGCGTGAACGGAGTGTCATACACTGAGCTCCATCTACTTTGCTAAGCTCTCCTGCCTCTTCTTAGTTTTTTTTTTATATTTTTACAGCAAGTTTAGCGAATTTATGAAATCTCTAGAAATATACCCCATGTTTCATCTTTTTTTTTTCTGCTTTAAGATAAGAAAATATTTTTCGTTAAGAAATATATAATCAGTTTCTTCGCTTTGCTTAATATGGTAAAATGTTTATATACATTGCTCTTATCATCATATATGTAGTAGCGTAATTACATAGTCTCCAATATTTATATTTGTACTATCGTTTTATAATTGTTAATATACACATAAGATATGCGACGTTAGTTCTACCGCTTAATACACGGTGACTCGAATTTCCTATTCAGGCAGAAAGCAGATAACAGAGTGTCTAGACACTAGGTTTTCTCTATCTACCCTGTTATTTGTGGGATTAAGTATGAAGCTAAAAATATAAGTAAAATCCGTTTTACCAAACACTATCTGCCCAATTTTCTATAAAATGCACTTAGAGTGGCGAAGCACACGCGAAATTAAAAAAAACAGCTAATAAATAATCAGTTATTTAAAGCTGGATTTGCATACATTTAAGTGTTATAAAAATAGATTCAAAATGTTTCCGGTGCAACCGGTTATCAAAAGTGATGTGCATACATATAATATATATTTATAATATATTTGAGGCTAGTCGTGGCGCAGGGGCACAAAGTGTTACTGTAAAACTGACTGGTTGTGGGTTCGATCCCCACTTGAAGAGATGAAATATTTATTTAAATTTATATTTCCATTCGCTCTGGTGTCGAGGCTAAGCACGGCGTTGAGTTCTACCACTCAACACGCAATGCCTCCAGAATTCGGCAAAAAGTGGGGAACGGAGTATCTTAACACTAGGTTCCCTCTATCTACCCTGCTATGTGCGGGATACAGCGTGAAACTGTTTTTTTTATAATATATTTAATTTAAGCTGAATATTCTGAGTCTGACCTCTCTTACTTATTTAACTACGTTCTTTTAAATATTTAATTTGTTTTCCATATCTGGGCAGTGATTGTATACGCATAAGTTCTATTCTTGATAATAGTGTGCTCTGACAATATATTGCGTTAAGCTCCGAAATTAAATGCTATTCATCGAAACGATGAGTCTTAACACTAGGTTCTCTTTGCTTACTCACAGCTACATAAATACGAAATGCGTGAATGTATAAAAAAATCAGCCATAAAAAAATCAAAAGATCAAAGTGCGAGTCGGGCTCGCACACGAAGAGTTCTATCTATGTGTTGTATGGGACCTCCCTTAAATATTTTTTTTTTTAGTATTTGTTATTATAGGGGCAACAGAAATGCTTTGTCTGTGAAGATTTCAACTAACTATCACGGTTCTATGAACCGTGATATGAGATATGAGATATTACCTGGGTAATCCTAGTAATAGGGTCCCGTTTTACCTTTTGGGTACGGAACCCTAAAAATATGTTGATATAACAAATATGGTAAATTGATTAAACTATGCTTTCAACCTACTTTGTCACCTTATTCTTATTTTTTTGCAATAAAGTAAAATAAATAAGAATAAAATTTGTATGATTTAGATCAGATGTCAATTTTTTTATTATAAGCTATTTTTTTTCTAATAAATTAATATTATGTATTTGTTCACGTAAACATATTTTAGCTTAACATTTAACCTTTAAAAATATTTTAGCTAAATGTTTCCGCATAGACAGAGATCCACATTGAAGACGTGTCAATCTTTCGCCCGAATCCGAGACATACTGTGTCGATTGATTTGATTTTTAAAATTATTGTTCGCAGTTAGTATAGATTTATTTGTGATGTTTTTTAGTTTCGTGATATATCCTGCACACAACAGGGTCGGCGGTCGGAACCTATGAACCTAGTGTTAAGACACTCCGTTCTCGTTAATATATTTTCGCTCTTTATTTTCCGCCGAATTCTGCAGGCATAAAGCAGGTATGAGCCAGGCCAGGAGTTGAGTGGTGGAACTCAACGCCGCGGCAAATGTGGCTACACTATGTTTACACTATGTGTTTAATGTAGGGGAGAGGGGGGCACATTCGAACGATTTTTAAACTTTGTGTCATATCTAAAAATCCTACAGTTTTTAACTTCTTTACTATTTCACAATGCTTAGTCCAACTATTGTGCCACACAATCGTAGCATCATATGTAGAAAAATATATAAGGTAAAGGTGCAATATCAACTTTAGTAGCAGTAGTCAAATGTTCAAAGCTGCCCCCCTTGCGGGGTAGCTTTGAACATGTATGGGGCAGTTTTGAATTATCATCGAATACAATGAAATTAAAAGACTTATCAAACTTTTAAGTAAATTTATTAATAAACTTAAGATTAGAAACGATGGAGATCAAATATCAGTACCATGTTAACTTAATTTAATAATATTTTTTAAGTAAACAACTTACTACCCTAATTTGAACTTAGAAAAATTAAAATTAAAGGAAAACATGGATGTAGTACGTGACGTAACCAGCAAGTGAAATGTGAGGAAGTAGTCTACGTAAGAAATAAAAATCAACTTCACGTTTTATCCCGCACACAGCACGGTAGGCAGAGGGAACCTAGTGTTAAGACACTCCGTTCCCCACTTTCTGCCGAATTCTGAAGGCATTGCGTGTTGAGTGGCAGAACTCAAGTAAATAAATATAAATATGTAATAAATTTAAGTAAATATTTCATCTCCTCTAGTGGAGATCGAACCCACAACCAGTCGGTTTTATAGTCACACTTCGTGCTGCTGCGCCATGACTCGCCTCAAGTCTAGTCTACGTAAGACTTTTGAAAAACTAAAGTAGCACTTGTCCTCTTTCTCAGGAAAGAAAAAAATAAACAAGCTACTTTTTTACTACTCACAGATGATGAGACATTCGCTAAAACGAAGTCTCCAATATTTATTAAGTTGTAGTCTAATTTCGTAGTCTTCATACGCACAGATTTCAGTATCTTCATTCTCTTCACAGTAAATTGTCACTTCCTCTTCTGATTCCAAATGCATTTTTGAGTCAGTTTCTTCTTCTTTTTCTTTCTAAA
>JAATLQ010034708.1:8679-24168 GCA_013421005.1 Heliconius erato x Heliconius himera
TCGAACCAACCAAAATATCTTTGTATTTACTTGATATTTCTTTCAAAATCGTTCTTTATCTTTGTGTTGAATTAAAATAAATTAAAATTAGCTTCACGCTCTATCCCGCACATAGCAGGGTTAGGCAGAGGGAACCTAGTGTTAAGACACTCCGTTCCCCACTTTCTGCCGAATTCTGGAGGCATTGCGTGTTGAGTGGCAGAACTCAATGCCGCGCTTAACCTCGACAGAAGAGACGAGCGAAGAAATGGAAATATAAATTTAAGTAAATATTTCATCTCCTCGAGTGGGGATCGAACCCACAACCAGTCGGTTTTGCAGTCACACCTCGTGCCGCTGCGCCACGACCGGTCGGTTGAATTAATTACGACTTAAACTTAACTTTTATGATTTATAAAGGTAATCTCCACTAACAATTCAACTTTGCTTACTTTATTGTATAAAATATTGTATAATAGTGCTTCAAAAATATATATTTTTATCAACAATCATATAATCCAGACGTTTCGAATGTCATTCTTTAGCCAGGGTCATACCAGCGCGATTGCTATATACCTAATATTCGCAGGCAAAGTAATGCCTTGAGTTCATTCAAATGACGATAACTTTTTTTTTAATGAACCGATTTTGATGAACTTTGACTTTAGTACTCAAGTTGAGTTAAAACAAAGCAATTGATGAAATTTTCAAGTAAATCGGTTCAGTACTTTCAGAGAAAAATGCGGACAAAAATATGTCGACAGACAGACAGACAGACAGACAGACAAGAAATTCAAAAAAAATCTTTTTGCTTTAAATTATTCCTTTTAAGTGTCCCTCTATCCATTTCAGTCAAAATTACAAAATATACAGACAAAATATTTTTACTGTCTTATTATATATAAAGATAAAGATAAGAGAAGTTAATACAATACGTAAAAATAAATAACCTACCTATTTATTTTGCTGAAACGACTATTTCTTATGAAATAAACTATGTGTTGGTGACCGGCGAAGAAAAGTGTTGTATTTGTTTTATTATGTTAAAATTCTTAATTATCTCTTCAGTCGTGGTGGCTAACTTGATGCAGTGGGACCTCGTATAGCTCAAGTTTAGAGTCACGTGATCTGGATACGAGTGATTTTTTTTTAATAGGGTTGTATTTAAAAAAAATCACCCGTTCACTCAATCACTTTGAATAAACAAAACTATAGATTGTCAGTACAGTAAATCTTTTACTGTCGACTATAAGTAAGGTCCGAAGGTCATAACATTTTTATCCTTATTTTTATCCTATGATTTATGACGTAAATCTATCATCTTATCAATCATATAAACAGTTTTATATATTTTATTCCAGATTTCACTTGTTTAGATACTACTTTTATATACCAGTTTTAATTAAATCAGCCGGTAACGTACTCTTAGTTCTTTCTATAAATAGCTCTTTATAGCTATAATACTTTCGATTCAAAATAGATCTTTAAAAGACCAGTTGTGGCGCAGTGGCGCAGTGGCACAAGTGTGTGACTGTAATCGCGACTTGGTGTGAGTTCGATTTTCCCACTCGAGAAAATGAAATAACACATTTGAACACATTTTTAATTATTTGCTCTGATGTCGAGGCAAAGCGCGGCGTTGAGTTGCCACTCAACACGCAATTGCCTCCAGAATTCGGCAGAAAATGGGGAGCACAGTTTCTTAACACTATATTTCCTCTACCCAACCTGCTGTGTGCGGGATACATCGTGATTCGTGAAAAAAATATCTTTTATTCGAATCTTATAGATACAAATTACATTGATATGTAATACAATCATATTCACAAATAATATTCTTCACACACTGTAAATAATTATCTTTTGCATTTTTAAAGACAATATCGGTTATTAAAGTTTAAAGCAATTTGTAGATAAACGTTGAAAAATAGATTTAGTAATTAAATATATGCATTTTTTAAATATAAATTTGGAATCCATCTTCAACACTTGTAACAATAAAAATAACTCTGTGAAATACAACTCTTTGTAACTTTACTATATAATCATAACAAACTGCTTTAAATCAAAAAAGATATACTAAATAAAAAGAACTAAATAAGTAAGCCAAAATCTTCTTAACCGTGGATTACTGAGGTGGTTTTTCGAAATAATGCCACCGATATGGCGCTGGAGATAAATTAAAACAATTGAATTTATTCTGACTAAGAAGATAAATGTAATGATTTTATATTTATTAGTTTTAATATTCGCAATAATTTATTATAAAAATGTAAATCAACCTCTTTGTTTAATATAAAGATGTTTTTTAATATAAGTTTATAGAACTGTCACCAGAGAACATTAATAAAATTACGCTTTATGTGGTAGGAAAATTCGAGATATACTTTTAGACTTGGAGCGGAAGAAGAAAGAGGTCCTCTAGAATAACATATTGTATTAGAATTTAAGATAGACATTGTACAAGCTTAATAGTATTATACTCTGAAAGAAATATAAGTTCTGTAAAAGCCTCGAGGTGTTTGATTTCTGTACACTTCAGACTTGGCCGAGATGTTCAACTAATGATTTATTAAACATTTTGTTAATTTTCATCCGAGGTAATAGCTGGTCTGCAGCCAAATCATAAGATATATTGGTAACGGTATGGTATCGAACATTATCTGGTATATATTATTGTTAGCATATAATCGTACAAACTTCTTCTAAAAAATATTCAATTAGAGCCACCTTTTTTAACCCCTGAAGAAAACAAAGGAGTACTATGAATTTATTGCATGTCTGTGTGTATGTATATCTATATGTGACATCGTAACTCTCAGACATATATTCAATTTCGATTTAGTTTTTTATTGGTAAGGTGACCAAATCGAGACTGTTTTTAGCCATAATTCAGTAACAACTAACGTTAGTATCGATGTCGGGCCTAAGAGGCCGTGTCATCATTTCAAAGCGACATGTCTTATCGACATTGTACTCTCGTTTCTTCATTGCTATTACCACATTTATTTACATAGACATCTACCCCAAAAGGGGTTAAATCTAAAAATTTGTTAACCTGCCGCGGCCTAATAGACCCACTTTCGCATATGAAGGTTAAAATAACATTTTAATCCTATTATATAAGTTTCAATAACTATAGGGCCCCGAAACCTTTTAGCCTAAGGGTATTTTTTATCATAAAACGATTGTATCTGTAGTTACCTTCCATAAAAATTGACCCTGCCGGGATTACATTCGATAAGCATCTATATCAAAGCAATTTTATGACAGAAACCATACATTGATACAATAAAGATAAACGCAAGTACGCATGACAGAACTTTCATTATGTAAGTATTTTTCATTGAATCACATCTTAATTTTATGCTTTTTAGCCGCTGCCTACGACTTAGTAACTCCCATATTGGTACACTGTTGTAATATGTTTCTTTCCCTATTGGTTTTTAAAAATATTTCAATATACGTAATAAATAAAGATTTTGATGTATTTGTATTGTTCCGTACCTCAAAATAAAAACTTGGTTTCGGCTCTGTCATGGACACAGCCGTTTGACGTAAATACGTTTATGGTAGTATGGTATACTTAACTGGTTATATTTTTTAAATAACATATTTTTATTTATGTAATTAGCATGGAAAACAATTATTGGTACAATATAAGTTACTTAATTATAAGTCTATGATACAAAAATAAGAAACAAATAGAATTTCTGGTAAAAGTTAAATCAATGCAATTATTACACCTAAGTTGTTGGAAAAGTTTTAATACAAAACATTTTGAAGTCGCTCATAATGAAGTCCGGTAAAAAACGGTTTTGTGAGACTTCAACATTAAAGATTCCAACCATCATCAGCTTCGTAATAGGGTATCATTTTAGCGATGTTATTGCATAAAATATTCCAAACAACGATCGTCACATAAAGAGCTTAATTTCTGCTAACACTGTGCCTGAGTGGATATACATACACCCGAGTACGAATTTGAAAATGCCATTGGCCTTTACGTTTACTAGATATATATCATCAGCTTTTGCGTATTTCAATTTCATTTCAAATGAATTTTCGACATCAATTGTGACGTCAATGTAATTCTATTATAATCAGTGAAGCTGTTGCGATATATAGTGACTCCACCGGCTTTGCGACTTGATGATGATAGTGCTACTGATGAAGTAGCTACAATTTGTCATCAGCTTCACGCTGTATCCCGCACACAGCAGAGTAGGCAGAGGGAACCTAGTGTTAAGGCACTAGGTTCCTTCTGCCTTGTCAGTTCAAGAATTAATCATATCAAAGCCAGGCACGTTCACTGGCGTGTAATTTTTCACCCAAGTTTCGCCGATTAAAAAATCCGTGGTAAATTATCGAAAACGAAAAATCGAATGTTTTTATTGTTCTTTTGAAGTAGTTTTCATGATTTTTTTTCATTATTTAAAAAGAAGTTTCGAAGTCGATGTAAAATCGATTTCATCATCTACTTGCATAATATTTTCAATTGCCCCAGCTTCAGATGTAGTAGACCTACTGGCACTGTCGTAGTACATTCCGCACGTTTTTTATATTTTTGATAACATTTTTTAATTAAAACACCTTAATATATTTAATGTCACTGCTTTAAGCTACTTTTTATATATAATCGACAGATTTCGAGGATAGCTGACAATTAAAAATCAAACTAATTTCAAATCTTGATATGCAGCAAAATAATCTCAAAATGGCGTCGCTTCCGTCTCCACCGCGCGCGACGCGTCACTATTTTCGTTCACCTTCACTTAGTCGTTCGTCTGTCCGTCAGTCAGTCGTCAGTTTCATAGAAATAATCATTCAATTTTATATTTGTATTTCACTTCATACTAAATAAGTGCATAGAGTGCAAATTTATATTTGTCAATTTTATCCGCGTAATCCAAACTTATAGAGTACTTACTGCCCGTTGACCTACATTTATTAAATATGGTAAGAAAGGAGAAATAGCGGTACAAATAAAAACCATTTCGAAAATGGACATTTGTATTATGTATATTTGTTTACTACAGAAAAAAACCATTAAAATCTTATATTTGTATTTCATTTCATACAAAATGAGTCCACGCGCCTGTTAATTTAAGTTTATCAACTTTTATAAGTTGTAAATTCCGTTGACCTGCAATCCTGAAATTAATACAAAAATCTCGGTGGGCGAGTCCGACTAGCACTTGGCCTGTTTTTTAATGAAAATATTAAAAAATATATTTATTGCGACACATACACTGTGTCATCAAAAATGTTTTGTAAGAAATAGGCAATATTATTAACTTAACTTAACTTCACGCTTTATACGCTACGCTGCTACGAGATTAGTCAGAGAGAACGCCTCGTCCACTGTCACTGTCAGTCTTCCTCCAATATCTTTAATGCTTTGTTTTCGAAGGTCATCCGAGGTCTCCCCCTACCTCCCCTACCACTCATTTTATATTATGATTGAAATTACATATGAAAAAAATTGCGATTTATCAACTTATTTCTCTTTATTTATGGTACAAAATATCATAATATACAAAATAATTATATGTACAGCAACATAAAAAATAAGATTTTTTATGGTGTCTTGTTATCTGTCAGGGTTAAACGTATGTGGAAATATATTCATGTAAAAACGCTGTCTAAAGCCGCATCAGTCGCGATGACATGGCAATATAAATCGTGTAAGCGTCAGAGCAAATCAAAATGGATGTGTAAAATAAAATACATATTATATAAAGAACTATTTTTATACAGAAGTGCGTGACTTTTTTAAAAAAAAATAATCAATAATATGAATGCTAGTCGTAGTTGGCAACTTTGTTTATGTATAGTTTTTTTGTTCAGCTTCACGCGGTATCCCGCACACAGCAGGGTAGGCAGAGGGAACCTAGTGTTAAGACACTCGGTTCCCCATTTTCCATCAATTTCTGGAGGCATTGCGTGTTGAGTTGCGGAACTCTACGCAGCGCTTTCCCCTCGGCCCCAGAGCGAAGAAATGAAAATATAAGTATAAATAAAATATTTGTTTACTCTAATTCTATTAATAACATATTTATTACTTCTCCTCGAGTGGGGAACGAACCCACAACCAGTCAATTTACACGCACAAAATGCCCCTGCGCCTTTCATAGAAAAAATCATTCAAACCAGCCGCTACGACCGGCCTCATTATGTATAATTTAATATGTAAAATAGAAAATTTGTTTTTTTTTCATTTAATTCCGTTTTTTTAAAAACATATACGGAGTTTCAAAAAGTCCCCACTTAATACTTCCCGACACTCCCTAGCCTAGATATATGCATGCTAAATTTCAACTTTCTAATACCAATAGGTTAGTCTGTGCCCTGCCTGTCCGTTACTTAAGGTCGTAATTATAAATTGCTCACAAGTCTGAGGTCGCTCTTGAGATACCATTTTCACTCATAAATATGTAATTTATAAATGAAACCGGCATCTAAAAATCGATTTCAGACTTGAGTTCCGCTTATAAATACTGACCTTAGTAATGAAAGATTTTTATATTTACATGTAGGTATATACAATTGTATTAGTTGAAAAAATTGTATTGTTTTGTTATCTATATATATAAAAGGACTTGTGCTGACTGACTGAGGTAAGACGCACGCAGAGCCGTAACCGCTGATGGTAGAAACGTGAAATTTGGGCAGATGTTTATTTTCATATTCTGGACATCCACTAAGAAGAGAATTTGAAAAAATTTAACCCTAAAGGGATGAAATAGGGGTTGAAAGTTTGTATGGAATTTTTTTTTAATCTGTACCGATTTTTATAAAATTTGAAATTCAGACTCTTAAAAATATTTCATTGAACACGTGTTTCATGGTTTTTAAGAATTGACCCCCTAAGGGTTCAAATAAGGGGTTGAAAGTTTATATGGAAAAATCTTTAAAATGCCACCGATTTTTATAAAAAAATTAAATTCAGACTGTTAAAAATATTTTATTGAACACGTGTTTCGTGGTTTTTTTAGAATTTACTCCTAATAAGCGGGCGAAGCCGCGCGCGCCCTCTAGTGGATACATATATTACAAAATTCTAAAGAGACCTCGTTACTAATACCGGAATATCTTATTCATCTGAATTTGAACTTACAATAAGTGTTATTTTAAATATCTTTTTATGGCTTAATACAATTTTTTACTCTTCTCAATGTTTAAAAGTCATAATTATGTTAATATTGTATTTTTTATGTTATTAAAAGAAAAACAACTATTGAGAGATTCCATATAAAACAGACACAAAAAAAAATTAACAACTTAAATTACTTTTATTTTCAAAATTAGAAAACAAGATATCTTTTTAACACTCTATATCTATTTATTATATATTATAATTAAAAAAGAGAGGCCGGTCGTGGCGCAGCGGCACAAAGTGTGACTGCAAAACCGACTGGTTCTGGGTTCGATTCCCACTCGAGGAGATGAAATATTTACTTAAATATATATTTCCATTTTCTTCGCTCTGGTGTCGAGGTTAAGCGCGGCGTTGAGTTCTGCCCCTCAACACGCAATGCCTCCAGAATTCGGCAGAAAGTGGGGAACGGAGTGTGTTACACTAGGTTCCCTCTGCCTACCCTGCTGTGTGCGGGATACAGCGTGAAGCTAATTTAATTTTTTTTTTTTTATAATTAAAAAAGAATATTAACACTTCATGAATTCATATAAAATTCTTAAAACAAAGCAATATAGAAAGCACTACCTGTTTCAGAACACGGCCACTTCAAAGTTCAAACACAATATTGCGAGTGCGACTTCGTTCTTTCATGAATTTTAGAATGTACTGGTGACGGACGCAATGAAAAAGCTAATAAGACATTTTATTTTTTTTATTTTTTATTTATTTATATTTATATATTTTTTTAATTTTATACACTACTGACACTTGCTACGTACCTTACTATATTAGAATTTCTTATCGATGTCTGTGATAAGAAAATATAATTATAGGAAATATATGTAGCTTCTTCCAGCCTAGCTTACTAAGCAGCATAAAGCGTGAATGTGAAAAAATTGTACAAAAATTTTAAAGTACCAGATCATAATATGAAAAAAACTAGAATACAATAAAAAATCTGTTATTTTTTTTTATTAAAATCAAATTTTAAAATATCAGAACAACTTTCACGGCTGTATCACAAAGCTGTTACAATTTAATTAAATATTTCTCCAACACCAGATACAACACATACATAATATAATGTCTTTTAAGCTGAATTAAGTAAACGTAAGGACAGGGATTTATGTACAAATTTATGACTTAAATTAGCTAAACTTGTATAACAATAATTTACATGATATTATGTTATAAAATAGGGCCTTACAAATTTACATTTATAATTAAATTTCGATTTTATATAGGCGGATTTTACTTGAAATGTTGACTTCAGTAACCACAGTAACAGCTGTAGATCGTAATATTGATTCAGAGTTATAGTATCTATATAAGATGGCATGCTAAAGATTCACGATATTATATTTTTGTTCCTTTGAACTTAGAATTAAATATTTCCGAACCTGTTTCCTAAGCTGGCCGAAAACTCACGCTATATAGACTATATTTATACGTAATCTCTACTAAATTACTAATTAGATACTAACAACATCAAAAAGTTATACCAAGTGTATAAGAATTTCGGTGAAGCTTGATGAGAACGTATGGCGAACGTTTGCTAGAGGTGCGGGTTCTAATCCCGCTACGTTCAAATTTTTATACATTTTCTAAAAAATATTTTTCTATCTTAAGTGTAGAATAACACTCTACGGTTATTTATGTTTGTTATTTATCTTTTATGAGTTGTACCTATTTGCCATTGACCTATAATCTTGAACTTGATATAGAACTCTCGGTCAGCCAGTCTGATTCGTGCTTGACCAAATTTTTTATATTGATATTAATATAAAATATTATCTAGCGCCTAGATAATTAGATTTTATTTTTGCATAAATTTATAGATATTGCTATCTGGTTGGAAAAACGAATAAATATTTATATAATATGTTGCAGAAATAAACTCCCACGACAGCTTTAAAATTTGGTCTAAGTTAAAAACAAGCGCGAGTCGGGCTCGCTCACCGAGGGTTTCAAAAGTTTGAGGTTAAAGCCCTTTCATCTGATACCTCACTAGAACTAGCGGCTTTAATAACAAATTGTGTCCTCTTTTTAAGGATATAATTTTTTTGGATTTAATCAAAAATGTACATTTTTCAGATTTTTTCTTGAACTACCTGTAGATGTTAGCTTCAAATTTCATAATTCTAGGTTAATCGGAAAAACTCTAATAATTTAGATTCTCTTTATTATGTCGAAATACGGTTTGAATTTCAACTCGATATCTCCAAACGTTCCTGAGATAGAGTCTTGACAGATAGACAGAGAGACGGACGCACAACAAAGTGATCTTATAAGGATTTCTTTTTTTTTTAAATATATGGAACCCTAATAAATATATCTGACATAACATTTAAAGTGATCATCTGTATAGTATTCATAGTTCACTAGTTCAGAAATATTGAATAATGTATTTAAAGCCTACATCAAAAGCCTTTTACATTTAAAAATATGAGAGAATTAAATTTCAATCTATGCATAATAATAAAGAAAAAAATTAACTAAGCTAAACAAAATTATATTAAAATATTTGATGATTATAATTATATATTTTACTTAAATATTGTATCACCTTAAAGTAAAGAAAAATAACAAAATTATTGATATTTTCATAGGTGTATATTTATTTTATACTCCTATGAAAATATAATAAGATACTGGTACCAGTAACCGACAAGTAACAGCGATCGTTACTTTTTTTTTCAATTTCAGAAAATATGGATATAAATATAAGTATCTTAAATTTTTTAAACATTTTTAGAGTGTTAATACACACTTAGGAAAGAAAGGTACTTATTTACTAGGAGAACCTGGTCGGTTTCCAGGAGGCGCGGGTTCGAGTCCCTCTTCGTTGAAATTCTTATACGTTTCCTAAATAAGTAGTATCTTAAATTGTTTAACACTTTACAATATGTATATTATACATAATATATAAAAGTACTTCGTGCTAACATTTAACACAATATAATTTTTTCCCGCTAAGGATGGCGATAGCGAAAGTTTGAAATTTTCAATTCGCCTTTTTTTTACTAAAAATCTGCATTTCTTAAGCTTTTGCCTATTATTTAGTTTTTACTGTTAAAGCTTTTTTTGTAAAGGTGTATTTCATCAACCGCTAAATACATAGGTATTTTAACTAACTTTGTTATTAAACTGTTGGAAGTCAGTTTATATTTTCGAAATAACAAATGTCATATACTGGTTCTTACTTGGTATGTAAAATAATAAAATGTATTTCATAGTTTTTTCTCATAATTATTGTTTAAAGCTTCATATAAATATATTTTTTTTAATTTGTGATTCGACACCAATTGATGTTGATTTCTTGTGCCAATATTCTTTGATTTGCTTTTATTGGAGGAGCAAATTTAGATATATTTTCTTATAAATTTTGTTAGTATTTGTTCAATGTACTCTGTAGTTATTCTTTAACGTTTCTTTACAACACTGAAACACCGTTTGACTGTGTGTATTGACAACGGGTTCCCTCTGCCTAACTTGCTACATGTGAGATTTAAGATTTAAAATTAGAGAAGAAAGTTCTAGATTAATTCCTTAAAACAAAATGCTTTTAATCTATATATTCCATAAATAGATCATATTAATGGACTCTCTTTTTAGAGTCCCTAGGTTTCATTTAAAAATATATATATTAAGAAGAAAAGATAACAAAAAATATTTAGCATATGCCTCGATCTCTACATCTGTATGTACAAACATATATACGATATAACGATATACTTGAACAACATAAAAAGTTCTTGTACTGACCGCGTAGAACTGACTGCCAATAGAGAATTAACTCGGGCAAAACTCAGCTTAAGCCTAGTTTACTTTATTGTGTAACGAGTTGTTAAGCCGACTAAATCCGAGTGCTGCGTAACATCTTAATTAACGGAAAAATCATACGAATTGACTACTGTTTGTTTCTGTTATCAACATTTCGTGTAAATAAAATATTATTGTTGTATTTTGTTCTGTACTTCGCAGCTTATTATATCTATATATTACAATTATTCTTTTCTGTTAGTGTTAGAATAGAATGCTTTATTAGATAACTAATTTATACATTTCATAGATCATCATCACATCACCCCCTCGACGTCCATCGATGAATAATCTCAACCTCAAGGATCTCCACGCCGCCTGGTACTGCGCTGCGTCCAGCACCTTCTCGTGACCTGGACTAAATTGTCGGTCCACCTGGTGGAGGGCGTGTATTGCGCGGTTCGCGGCTGCCGCTCGAAAACCTTTCTGCTCCATGGCCATCTCATTTGATAGGTAAAAATAAAGTATTGTACCTACGAAATATTAATATACGTAATATACCTATTGATATATAACATAAGGCAGTTGTGTTTTTAATACTGCTTAATAAAGACGTTGACTCGGTCTTGGTGAAGTTGATACTTTATATCTGCAGATGGTTGTCAGTTCGATATCCCCTCAAGGCAATGATTATATTTACATTATTTTCATTTCCTCGTTGTAATAACTACTCAAAGCGCGGCGTTGAGTTCTGCCACTCAACATACAATGTCTCAGAAATTGGGGAACGGAGTAACTTAACCTGCTGAGTGGGGAAAAACGTAGAGAAGTAAGAAAGACGTAATCAATTGTCACTTAATGTAGAATAAGAACGATAAGTATAGTTATGTGTCACTACTCTCTCTAATATAGATCATTCGATATTTTTAAATAATTAAAGTCTGCCAATTTCAATTTCTATTTTTCCATTACTTTCAACATGAACATGGCTTATTCCACTTCCACATTGAAATTTAAGCCTTTTATCTGAATTACAGAGAAGTAATTAACTTTTCAAAGGGTACTATTAAAGTTAGTTTCAAACATAAAGTCGGCGCTCATTAACTAGCGTTTTAAATACTAGTTGACATTTTCACGTGAATTTGCAACATACCGAGGCTGGCTTCATTTGGGGCTAATCAAATCTTGATAAATGTAGATTTTCATAGTATCCTTTGGAAATGAATTTAATTTAACATAATTTAAATCGACATTTTGAATAGTATACTTTTGGTATTTTATTTCCGCAGTCATTGTTCTTTAATATACGTTAAGAATATTAAAAATATATAAATTTATATTATTTTAGAAAATGAAAATATGAGCTTAGGCTTTTTTTTCGGCTTGTTCTAGCAGTTTTGCGCTATTGGTAGCTTTATATTCATCGATGATCCACATATCCCTGTAAAAGATTAGTTATTTTAAAAAAATCAAATTTGAATTAGAAATTCATCAACAAGTCATAAGCAGTAAAATCAGCACGCAACGATAACCACATCAGTATGTGGAGGCCAGTCGTGGCGCAGGGGCAAAAGTATGTGTCAACGCGACTGGTTGTGGGTTTGATTCCCACTCGAGGAAATGAAATATTTATTTTAATTTATATTTTCATTTCTTCGCTCTGTTGTTGAAACAAAGCGCGGCATTGAGTTCCGCCACTTAACACGTAATGCCTCCAGAATTTGGCGGGAAATAAGGAACGGAGTATCTTAATACTAGGGTCCTTCTATCTACCATGCTGCGTGCGAAATAGGTACAGCGTGAAGCTGATAAAATAAATCATTATGTAAGCATAGTGATTTATTGCGTCGCAACAGTATTTATTTTTATGTTATTTTTATAAAAACGAGTACATTTTTTTAATGTACTCGCGATTCATTTTTACGTTACATCCCAAGATCCCAGGACCCTTAGACCTACGTCACTTTATTTGGAGGATTTAGGTGTAATATGTATGCATACTTACTAACTTGAAGGTCTTTTCTTAGGTGGCGCCAACTAAATATACATCTCTGTCTGGCAGGATGATTGAGCCACCGGATTGCTCTAGGTGCTTATAAGGGGTCTTGAAATATTTTGATGAATAATATATTATGAGAGAATAATATATAATTAGAGTTTCAAGTTACTAAGAACACATACCGTCTTAACTATATATAATAACGTAGGGCCCGGAGATAGCAGTTTATTACACATGATCGGTACGTCTCGACATCTTTCTTCTAGTACTAACCATGGCTTTTTTTTGCAGTGGATGTGACAAAATCGTCCATGAAGATTCTAGCTTGCAGCAGCTTTTTTAAAATTCAGGAGAGTTTAACTGTTGAATGAAATAAATAATGAATACGTCCAACGTATTGAACGTATGTTTCATTGGTCAGAGCACTTGGAGGTTTCCAGGAGGTGCGGGCACAAATCCCGCTGCGTTCAAATTTAATATTTTTATATATGTTTTTTTTTAAATAAGTAATTAAATATGAAATAAATATGCACTCGAATATTATGATACATTTTTGTATCATTAAAAAATAATATAACCAACCCTCTGACAGTTTCAAGTAGGTACAGATTTGTTAAGATATATCATTCATAATTCTATTTTTATGTATTAGATATACTAAGAATTAGATCTACTAAATCATAAAATATTCCTCAAGATGAATAGCAAATTTATAATGAATTTATTTTCTATAGCCTAAGAGATTAATGTACGTATTTTGCAGTTTTCATATAACATTTTTTGCATATGTTTTCTGTCTTTGATTTAAATTAAAACTTATTGATAGTAAATTAATAAAAGAAACAGCTTCACGCTGTATGTATTTATTTTTTCTTTTTTCATTATTAATAACATAAATAAATAAGAAGAGGCCGTCGTGGCCCAGGGGCACAAGGGTGTGACTGTAACGCGACGGTTGTGGGTTCGATCCCCACTCGAGGAAATGAAATATTTACTTAAATTTATATTTCCATTTCTTCGCTCTGGTGTCAAGGCTAAGCGCGGCGTTGAGTTCTGCCACTCAACACGCAATGCCTCCAGAATTCGGCAGAAAGTGGGGAACGGAGTGTCTTAACACTAGGTTCCCTCTGCCAACTCTGCTGTGTGCGGGATATAGCGTGAAGCTAATTTAATTTATTTTTTTAATAAATAAGAAGAAAAAATTAAGAATATCTTTCTAAAAAAATTGTGTCTAAGTAATTTTTATCTAGTAAAATTGTTGATTGTCATCGTCAAATTAAGAGTATTGTAAGTGATATATAAAAATACTCAATGTCATATGTCATATATATATTTTTTTTTATTTTTACATCATAATTATCTATGATTATATTGTACTATTTGAATGTTTTGTGTGCAATAAAGAGTATTCTATTCTATTCTATATCAAGCGAAGTGAACGGTTGACAAGCAAACTGAGCAAGAGCAAAATCCCGAATCATTGTAAGTCGTATAATATCAAAATATTAAAACACTAGCGACCCACTCGCGGCTTCGCCCGCATAAACTACTGAATTATTTATCTAATATACTGAATTGCGTTCCTTAAACAAACGACACAAACAACAGAATACTTAAATGTTAAAAATCATAAACAACGTAATAGGTAGTCTACCTATTATTCTTTTATGTAAAAATATTTAAACGAAAGATTGATGATTGATGATTATTTAAAGAGCTCCAAAATATATGCAATTGTTTCTAAACCTACTTTACTAAAGAGCATTGAAGCATTCTCTAGTCCAGCTCCTTTCTTCTGGCGCTGAGGAACGGCATCAAGGTCATCTGGCCGTTGTCTCGAGCGGCAACCATCAATATGGGCGCATCATTAGAGGGCCCTTTGGCCCCAGGACTGTGTACCTGCCCTAGACCAGATACAGAGAGAGTTTTTTGGTGGGAATGGAAGGATAATCAAATGTCACCTGAGCGGTAAGCTCAGCCAGTTGAGACAGTCAGGAGGACCAACTTAAGGCCGTGCGTTGGGATGTCATCGGTATATGATTCGTAGAGGGCAGGTGATAAAATGCTGCCCTGGAGAATTCCGGCAGCGATCGAATGGCTGCTACACTCTCCACTCTCACGAAAAATATCCTATCAGGTAGGTAGTCGGTACGAACATGCGCGACGTGATAGTGCCGGCCCTGAGCACTTTATGTGCTACGTCGAGCAAACGAACTATTACACTCTCCTTTCGGTTAATCGCTGCTGCACCGTAGTGACCCGCCCTGGCCACCTGCAGAGTGGTTGAGTGTCCGCTCGCCAAACTATTTGCTTCGTGGTGCTGGAGAAGTGGGAGGAATAACTTGTCGAATAACTTCGCCATCGCGCCGATGAGCCTTAGGTAACATGATCAGGCCCTCCTTCTATGCCCGGGGGAAAGGAGCCAGGCGGCCGTAGCGGATGCACTTTTATAAGCAAACGACGCGTGGCGGGCGTCGAGCCATATAGCGCAGCAAACATTTTTAGTAATGTAATTTTAAATCTGTGTTACAGCTTCAAAAGTACTTATTAAAATTAAAAACACTAAATGACAGTTTTTATGTACATTAAATGGTCAATATTAATTATG
>JAATLQ010034708.1:24178-120264 GCA_013421005.1 Heliconius erato x Heliconius himera
GCCTTAGGTAACATGATCAGGCCCTCCTTCTATGCCCGGGGGAAAGGAGCCAGGCGGCCGTAGCGGATGCACTTTTATAAGCAAACGACGCGTGGCGGGCGTCGAGCCATATAGCGCAGCAAACATTTTTAGTAATGTAATTTTAAATCTGTGTTACAGCTTCAAAAGTACTTATTAAAATTAAAAACACTAAATGACAGTTTTTATGTACATTAAATGGTCAATATTAATTATGCTGTGAGTAAGGGATAAATGAAACATGAGTCGATACAGCTGTGTATGGCCTGCGTTATACATTTATAATGACAATTAAAAACGGACAGACGGGCAACAAAGTGATCCTATAAGGATTCTGTTTTTTTCTTTTGAGGTACAGAACCCTCAAAATGAATTATTTTTTAGTTTGGTTATCCACGCTGTTGGGCACTAAATAATTGTTATTTTAAGTCTTTTGGAATTGATTTGATTGAGCTTGCAAGAATAGTCATATTTCTTTTAAATATATTTATTTATTTCATATTTGTCTAGGTAAACTGTAATTGCGCGCACCTGCAAACGTAATTTTTCCCACATAAATTCCGGGTTAAAATATAGAATACATAATATGTAATCTATATTTTAACCTATTTAATGTATTAGTACTAATGTACTAATACAATAACAAATCTATCATACACAAATTGCGGAAACTACGTGGCTGCTATAGAAAGTCTCAACTTATATTGGAGAATATTAAATATTGAAATCTTTGTCGAGTTTTTTCTGTCATCACACAAACAATAATTGAAAACATAAGATTTTCACTTTCTGCGCAATTTATGCTTTGAGTACAGGAGTCACGCCACTATGACGCGATTGCGTCATCAATTCTTATTATTTTCTACCCTGCAACTTATTTGTGAACGATGATATAAAAGGCTGCACGGGCGTTGTACATGCAGTCTTGGCTCTGGTGTGGGTCGGAGCAGTACTGCTCCACCACTGGCTAACCTCGACTATTTGGACAATTAATTATTTGATTAATTAATTGTTATTTTAATTATAAATGTGGTTAAGACTTATTTATAATTATCTACGTGAAGTCTTGGCTCTGGTGTGGTTCAGAGTACTACTCGTACTCTGCCACATAACCTCGACTATTCAGGTAATTGATTATTTAGTTAATCAATTATTATCGTAGTTATGAATGTGGTTAACACCTATTTGAAACGTTAATTTATGTTAAAATTGCCTTTTGTACATATGTCCTGTGCTCACATGTGAGTCACAAAGGCCAGGACATGGTCGGGTCAACTACTAAAATCCATGTAACTGATTAAATATATATTAAAAGTAGTTTTATTAAACATCGTAATATTTATTTAATTAAATTAAAAAAATAAAAAAAGAATAAAAAATATAAATTTATTTTTTAATAAAAATATAAAAAATATTACAAAATAAAAAAGGAGTTCGGAGAGTTCGGAGAGTTCGGAGAGTTCGGAGAGTTCGGAGAGCACGCGATGATAAAATTTTTTAGATCAATTTCTTGACACCTTGGGTTACATTATTGCATTTTTCTTAGGGATCCCTATTTTTTTGAAAATGTAATATAGCCTATGTGGGACGGAAAAGATGCAGCTTTCTAATAGCGAAAGAATTTTTGAAATCGGTCCGGTATTTTTTGTGTGAAAACAATACAAACATACATACATACATACAAAAATACAAATGTTACCTCTTTATAATATTAGTATAGAAGTATAGATATAGATAAAAGAGACAAAGAGCAACGTTGAGTTTCACCACTCAGCAGCCAATGATTCAAAGATTGAGCATGGGAAAGGTAGTGTCTTAACACCAAGCAAACCCAACATAAGAGAAATCTCGTAACATTGTACGTCATATAATATACTAGCGGCTCGCCCACAGCTTCGCCCGCTTAAAATACATGATTATTGATTTAATAAGCAGAATTGATTGACAAATATAATGACTTCTAATATGATTTTTTTACGACATTATCGTCAAAGAATTTTTGATTGTTTTAAATAAAAAAATACGACCATTGTTGATATTTGATATTTATAAAATATACATAAAGCTAATTGTTTTATACACGTATATATTTTTGTAACTTTATGTTCTTTTTACCTATATAATATATTCTGTTAAATGTGCTGATGTCAGTGAATAATTTAATTTACTCATTCAGAAACAGCCTTAAATGTTAAATTATTGATTTGAAGGATTCATAATATTCTTTGTAAAATAACTGTAATAATTGCATATTAACTCCTGTAGAGTTTTTAAATTAGTTACATATATAATATGAACGAACCAACCAAAAAATCTTTGTACTTATTTGATATTTCTTTCAAGATCGTTCTTTATCTCTGTGTTGAATTAATTACAACTTCTTTCAAATGACTATAACTTTTTTTTTAATGAACCGATTTTAATGAACTAAACCTTAGTAGTTAAGTTGAGTTAAAACAAAGCAATTGGTAAAATTTTCAAGTAAATCGGTTCAGTACTTTCAGAGAAAAATGCGGACAAAAATATGTCGACAGACAGACAAGAAATTAAAAAAAAATGGTTTTGCTTTCTATTATTCTTTTTAAGTGTCCCTCTATCCATTTCAGTCAAAATTACTAAATGTACAGACAAAATAGTTTTACCGTCTTATTATATATAGAGATAGAGATTAAAATATTAAAACAAAAAAAGATAAACATAGACGTTGAGTTGCACCACTCAGCAGGCAATGATTCAAAGATTGAGAAAGGGAGTGTCTTAACACTTGATTTCCTCTATCTACTGTGCTATTACTCTATAAGCGAAAATGAAGATAAAAAAGCAGAATAACAAGTAGGTTATCATTTTTAACAAAACCTAAACAAGAATAACCTAAATCTTCTGCAAAACCACAACCACCAGTCACAGTCACAAAGTACACTATTTACGCTTCAATTTACGTTGTCAGCCGTAAATAAACTTAAATGTTAAAAGAAAATACAGGAGGGGAGTATTTGAATTTATTTAGTGGCTTTCGTGTCGCGTGCTAGCACCGTATTTCGCTAAGAGCGGGCATCGCGCCAATATTTTAATTACTCACAACTGAGACATATGTTGAAAATGTTGTAATAAGTTCATTTTGTTTCAATGTTCGCTAGTTTTCTTTGATATCAAAATAATGAATGTTTCAACGAAGTGAAAGTAATTAAGAAGTAAATTATATATTATTTAAAATCGTTTATACATTGGTATAATTAAAAGGATGCACTTTTTGTATCTTTTGGAGTTTTAGAGGTACTTCTAATATGAAATTCTATTCACTATTTCTTAAAAGCTAACAGTTCGGAGAAATATAAATAATAACATAACCCCATGTAAGTTTCTTAATTCATGGTTAACTAAACACATTTCTTTATCTTCTCAATTTATACTGCAAATAACAGAGCAGCCAGAGAAACTACTGTTAAAACCTTTCTTCACTCCAAAACTACGAGATATTGCAAAATCTCATTAATATTTTGTCTAATTCGACTGTTAAAACTATAATATTCCAAACGAATATGTTGTCTTCGTTTACATTCAGACGATCACTATTTCACGATGGTGTAACAAATTGTCTAAATTAATTAGGCCAATTGTGGCGCAGGGACACAAAATGTAAAACCGACTAGTTTCGGGTTGATTCCCACTCGAGGAGATGAAATATGTACTTAAATGAATATTTTCAGTTCATTCTTCGCTCTGGTGTCGAGGCAAAGCGCGGCGTTGAGTTCTACTACTCAACACGCAATGCTACCAGAATTTGGCAGAAAGTAGGGAACGGAGTGTCTTAACACTAGGTTCCCTCTGCCTACCCTGCTGTGTACGGGATACAGCGTGGAGCCGATTAATTTTTAATTAACAATGAATTATGTTTATTTGAAACATATCAAAACAACTGTAAAGTACAAAGTTTGCGGTGTATTATAATTCGGCTGGATTACGAATCGTGTCTAATAGCATTTCTCTGTTCTACTATATGGAATGGGAATTAGAAGGATTCGTTCAATTTAACTTAATGAAGTTTATGTTACTATATAGAGATATAGACGCCGTTGTGGCGCAGTAGAGCAAATTCTAACGATATTGTCATAAAATGCTTATGAATAAATAAATAAATCAGCTTCACGCTGTATCCCGCACACAGCAGGGTAGGCAGAGTGAACTTAGTGTTAAGACACTCCGTCCCCACTTTTTGCCGAATTCTGGAGGCATTGCGTGTTGCGTGGCAGAACTCAACGACACCAGAGCGAAAAAATGGAAATATAAATTTAAGTAAATATTTCATATGGGATACAGCGTGAAGCTAATTTAATTTTAATTTAATTAATAGTCATAATTTAGTGCTATTTAATCTTCGTATAGAACCAATCTACTGTAACCCATGAGGAAATGTTCGCGTTCTTTTAGATCATTTTTGTAATAGAAGCCGGATATCTTGGGTATATTTTAACATAATTATATTTAAAAATCTTATTCTTATCAAATAAAATCTTTATTACATAACCATGACAAAAAATACAGTTTCATTTGCAATTGAAGTTTTAAGATTTTCTTATTAAATGACTAAGTAAACTTAAAATCAAGAACATTCACATTTTTCTTTGGCCCATGACATCTTGATATGTATTTCTTTCGTAAAATGATATATAAACATTATACCATCCGTATATTATAATAATTTATAGCGCAAAGCGGACTTTTCTGGAAACTCACATTTTTCTTTGAAAGACATTCTGTATACAAATTACTTAGTCTAAATTGAGTATATGCATAAGGTTCATTTTTATAATAATTTTACTATATATTTAAAATCTACTAGCATATTTTACATATGATTTTTTTATATAATATACGGCTTCAACTAACACAAATATATATATCATTTACAATCCGTTGTCGTTGTCCTCGTAGTACTATATATAATCTAGAACCAAAAAGTAGACTGCATCAAAATAGTTTTTTGATTTTTGACTATATAAAACTTTATACTTTATATTTGGCCTGTAGCCACATTGTTGTTTTTGGATATATCATTGTTCCCAATTCAAAAATATATTTTGTATTTAATAAGCTTTTTCTATTTTTTATTTATTTTATTTGCCTTCCCAATGTCCGATTGAGTTAAAGTTTGGATATATGCTAGATACAAACAGGTAATAGAACATACATAGATACATGTAATAGAAAAGAAAATTGAAGAGTAAATTAACTTTTTGCGCGATACAATTGATCACCTTCCTTTTGTATTTTTTTTAAATGTAATTGTAATTAAAATAGTAGATATAATTATGAATATTTATTTTCAGTAATATTTGTTTTAGAAGCCGTTGTGGCTCAGAGGCACAAGGGTGTGACTGAAACGCGACGGTTGTGGGTTTGATCCCCACTCGAGGGAATGAATTATTATATCTATATATAATAAGACAGTAAAAATATTTTGTCTGTACATTTAGTAATTTTGACTGAAATGGATAGAGGGACACTTAAAAAGAATAATAGAGAGCAAAAAGATTTTTTTTGAATTTCTTGTCTGTCTGTCTGTCTGTCTGTCTGTCTGTCTGTCTGTCGACATATTTTTGTCCGCATTTTTCTCTGAAAGTACTGAACCGATTTACTTGAAAATTTCACCAATTGCTTTGTTTTAACTCAACTTGAGTACTAAAGTTTAGTTCATCAAAATCGGTTCATTAAAAAAAAAGTTATCGTCATTTGAATGAACTCAAGGCATTACTTTGCCTGCGAATATTGTATAGCAATCGCACTGGTATGACCCTGGCTAAAGGATGACATTCGAAACGTCTGGTTTATATGATTGTTGATAAAAATATATATTTTTGAAGCACTATTATATAATATTTTATACAATAAAGTAAGCAAAGTTGAATTGTTAGTGGAGATTACCTTCATAAATCATAACAGTTAAGTTTAAGTCGTAATTAATTCAAACCGGCCGGTCGTGGCGCAGCGGCACGAGATGTGACTGCAAAACCGACTGGTTGTGGGTTCGATCCAAACTCGAGGAGATGAAATATTTACTTAAATTTATATTTCCATTTCTTCGCTCTGGTGTCGAGGTTAAGCGCGGCGTTAAGTTCTGCCACTCAACACGCAATGCCTCCAGAATTCGGCAGAAAGTGGGGAACGGAGTGTCTTAACACTAGGTTCCCTCTGCCTACCCTGCTATGTGTACCGGGATAAAGCGTGAAGCTAATTTTAATTTATTTTAATTCAACACAGAGATAAAGAACGATCTTGAAAGAAATATCAAGTAAATACAAAGATATTTTGGTTGGTTCGTTCATATAATATATGTAACTAATTTAAAAACTGTACAGGAGTTAATATTAATACTGTTATTTTACAAAGAATATTATGAATCCTACAACTTAAATTAAATTATTCACTGACATCAACACATTTAACAGAGTTTTAGAATTATGATGAGACGTATATTATATAGGTAAAAAGAACATAAAGTTACAAAAATATATACGTGTAATACATAATTAGCTTTATGTATATTTTATAAATATCAAATATCAACAATGGTCGTATTTTTTTATTTAAAACAATCAAAAATTCTTTGACGATAATGTCGTAAAAAAAAGTCATATTAGAAGTCATTATAGTTGTCAATCGATTGTGCTTATTAAATCAGTAATCATGTATTTTAAGCGGGCGAACCCGTGGGCGAGCCGCTAGTTTGTTAATATTTTCATTTCTTCGCTCTGGCACCAAGGCAAAAGCCCGGCGTTGAGTTCCGCCACTCAATACGCAATATCTTGAGAAATTCGACGGAAAGTGGGGAACGAAGTGTGAGGGATACAGCGTGAAGCTAATTTGATTTGATTTATTTTTTATTTTCATAAATTATTACGGTATTATTTTTTAAAATTAATTCATCTGTATTAATAATATTTATTATTTATATTCATTTTACTACAACTGATCTTTTGAATATTTTATTTTCTTAAGAAGTTTTTTTTAAGTTATTATTTTATTTTTACATTGATTACCAGGTTCACCAAAAACTGTACAATGTTGGTTTTGGTATAAGCTGAACAGTTAATTTCAACGTCATTTACACATTTGTCTCTTCAGAAGTAAGTATTTTCCTCTTCGAAATCGCACTCTAACCACGCACAATATTAAAGAGAAGATAGATCATTGGCATTTACTCTTAATCTTTCCAAATTGTAAACAACAAACAAAATATATTTAGGTATATATATTTATTACTATTTTTAAAGCAAATAAATAACATATTGCTGACTTAGTCAATGATCTTTTACTTATTAAAGTAATTCCAAAATTTTTAGTCTGTAAGCATAAAATAAATTATAATAATTTATAATTTTTATGATCAAACATATTAATACTTTCAAATTATAATTATAATATATTAGGAGGTCAATTCATTTCTGCTTTCACAATTATGATATATGAGCTAAATAAATTTTGGGTTCCAAATTCATTTTACAGTAATTCTTCATACAAATAAAAACAACAGACATAGAAATCATTGCCTTTACATTATAACACTTATATACTTCCCCCACAATTTCTAAACGTATAACATCAATTACAAACGCCAATTATAACTTTGTAAATAAGATATATTGAGTAGATTCATAATCTACAACTTTCTTGAGATTATATTTCGAACAAAATTTGGTCGTATTTCCATAGCAATATAGTTTATATTTGTACGGGCGGTGGTAAAGAGATAATCGATCGTTGATAATTTCTTAATTACATGTGAAGGTTTCGTGTAAGCGACACGTAGTAATCCATTAGATGTGGGATAGAAACTATATACATTAGTTAAATTAGACGTAATATTATTAAAATCTCCTTTGAGCGACGATTTTTTTCAGCTTCACGTTGTATGTAACACTCCCCATGATAAATTCTTTAGAGTCTTTACGCAAAACCAAAGAGTCATCAAACCTTTCACAGATCATTGGGTCTCCAATGATTCGAACGGCTCTACGTTGTATACGATCAAATGATTCAAGCTAATACTTGAGTGCACTCACTGGGCCCTATGCAGGACCAATCGGTGTTTTCGCGTGAAGTATTGTCTCGGTCTGCCGATTGTCTCCAGTTTTTTCGAGGCTAACTTAGCCTTGCTTTCCAGATGATCGCGATACTTGCAGTCGCTTGAAAATTTAATATTAACATGTCATTATTAACATGCAGAAGAAAATGTAGGTGACACCACATAGTCTTGGGGGACGCCAGCTTTCACGGGCATGAATTTCAAACAAAAACCGTAGAAAGCGACCTTGATGCTACTCCCAGTGAGAAAGCTGGCAATCCACTTGTATAAGTTCTCGGGAAGCCTGAAAAATGAAAGTTTTAGAAGGGACGCCCCGTACCACTCTCGATCAAAGGAATTCGACATATCCATACTAACTGCCAGGCTCTCACCCTTGCTTTCGATAACTATAGCCCAGCAGTGGGTTAAGTTAATCAGAAGATCACTGGTGGAGCGACCATCCAGATAAACCAAGAGCTGGCTATTTATAATGGTCTCCATAATTTTGAGAGCAGGGAGGTGATAGCGATAGGCCTGTAGTTAGTAGGATCAGAATCGTCTTTCTTCGGGCTCTGGTGGATAAAAGCTTCCACAAGTCTGGGACTATGTCGACTGAATAAGAGTGCCAAAACAGGGTAGGCAGAGGAAGCGTAGTGTTAAAACAATCCGGTCCCTTCTTTCAGCCAAATTCTGGATTTTCATTGCGTGCCTGCAACGCCATGGTATAGGCATACCATGAACGAAGAAATGAAAATATTAGATATTTCATTTCCTCGAGTGGTAATTGAACCTATAACCTGTCGCGTTTACAGTCACACATTTTTTGTCCTTCGGATACTGCACCATGACTGGCCTGAAGAAAATATTATGATGCTTAGCTTTTTTTAATGTTGTCAATAAATATTCTAGTTAGATAGTATTAGAGATTCTTTATTAGAAAAAAAGAACATAAAAAACCAGCAATCTTTTTTATTCCATGGCTCATAATTATTACCACCTCTTACTTAAAAGCTTACAAAAATTCATTTCAAGTTAATTAAAAACGAGGAAGCATTTAAAATTTCAATCATTGAACTTTTCATTTAACATTTCCTATGTAAAAATATAAGACAGCCAAAATGTTTATTTTTTATATATTTTAAAAGTTTTTTTATATATTTTATTTGAAAAACATTTTTAAACAATAACGATATACAATTTTTTTTTCACCAAATTCACCTTTCCTCAACCTCAAACCCAGGCTCAGGTACAAAAACCAAAACGAACCCTTTTAACTTTTATCGTAATTAAGCTTTTAGGAACTTTTGGTTAAGTCGAATGCTGACCACATACAAGCTTCAGGAACTTACGTGTTTACTACAAACTAAGATACGACTTAAACTTGACTAAAGCTCGCCTAAAGTCTAACTTGCTTTATTGTGTAATTAGGGAACTACTGCGGAGAAATTAATGATTCTTAATGAATTAGAAGAAGAGCTTTGTAGAATTGCTTTAAATTGTTTTATTTATTCGACAAGCACAAATGATAAACGATTTGAACCGCCTATGCGCTCTGACAAACTAAGCTATACGTTGGTAAGCGCTTGGACGGTTTCCATGAGGCGCAGGTTCAAATCCTACTACGTCCTAATTTTTATGTTCTCCATAATGTATTTTTTTTCCTAAGTATGGAATAATACTTTAAAAATGTAAAGAAAGATAAATGAGTTTTCAACACATATTAAGTTCTTATTATATGCATAACATATAGTTTTATACCAAAACGTTTTTTAGCTTCATATCATATCGCTTATAGCATAGTATATAAAGAGAATACTGTTTAGACACTCCATTCTCCACTTTTTGATACATCAAATAAATAATTATTATTTAATTTTCATAAAAGATGTAATGGAATTATTTAAATATATTATAACACTTAAGTACACTATAATATTTGCTTGAGGTACTGTTCTGTAGTAAAAGGGTAAAGGATAAAGGTACTTATCTCTCTCACTTCTATTTGGCCGCAGTCCAGCACCATTTAGCGATGTTTTCGTCGGTTTCCAAACTCTTAGAGTAAGAGTTCCCCTATACGAAATCCAACTCATATTTGCGTAGGAGAATAGTCTATCAAAAATGATCAAGGCAAGGATGATCTGAGTTTTTTTTATTTTATCTTGAAGATGGCAGTACTCTGAAATAAATTATTTATGTAATATGTCGTATGCCTCCAGGATTCGGCGGAAAGTGGGGAACGGAGAGTTTTAATACTAGTTCCTTTTGCCTACTCTATTGTGTGCATCCCCTTCAGAGGTAGCGTCAACTAAAGGTACATCTCTGTCTGAGAGGATCATTGAATCATTGGATTGGTCTGGGTGTTTATAAAGGGTCTTAAATTCTCCCAAAATATTCATATTTAACATTATTCTTAAAAACATATTTAAATACAAGAGTTTCTACTGTAACGTATCTTTAGTTGGTGGTACCTCAAAAAGGGGTAGTTAAGACGTATATACTTACTGTCTTGTAAAATGCCCCATTTTCAAGACAGTAAGTATATAGGTCTTAACTACATATTAGACTATTAATCCTTAAAATTTTATCTAAAATGACGTAGGTTTGAGGATCCTGGGATCTCAGTCTATTGTGTTACAGTCGCTTACATTACTTAGTGAGAGTTTCTGTGAAAATGGACACAGAAACACTCACTAAATCACGAATCAAGCTGTCATTTAATATATGATGCAGCATTGTTAATTTGTTAATATAATTTAATATTAAATTCTGCATATAAAAATGAATATCAAATAAACCAGCATCTAGGACGTCTAGCTCTAACAATGGGATTCAGCTAGCACAGTGGACTCAAGGAGTTTCTCGGTGCGAAATATAATAATAAGCTTTATTAAACTTAGTTGAATGCTACCCGCTCACCAGTTATACTGTATTGTACTATAATATAATGTACAGTGACAAAGTAAAGGATTAGTTGCAGGTTTGAATTAAATTTTGTATGAATAATGAATAGAAACGGAAGTCATATAAATTTTTTGGTATAGCAGATTTGGTTTCTGCCTTTCAATGGTATTACGTCCTAGTGTTCTCGTCATCGGGATTACGTTTTGGTAAAATTTTTGATTAACCTTCAAACGGACGGGCGTCGTAGTTGATGTTGTACTTACCAATGCGACTAGAAAATGGACGGAATAACTGATTTTATATGGAAATATTTCAAATATTTATTCATTTAAAAATGAAGAATCATTTTGGAAAATGATTCGTGGCGTTGAGTTTCGCCACTCAACACGCAATGCCTCCAGAAACCGACGGAAAGTGGGGAACGGAGTGTCTTAACATTAGGTTCCTTCTGCCTACCCTGCAGTGTGCGTTATACAGTGTGAAGCAGATTTTATTATATTTTTTTTTTAATTTGCAAAATGTCAATGTATGATATATATGAGATTTGATGAGAGTATTATGATTATGCAACTACTTAGTCTGAGTCATCTGATGCCGAATTGGAAGTTTTGCAATTAGTACCCATTATTTACTTTACACGCAAAATAAACATAAAAGTAGATCTCTGTGACAATCATTTCTGTGGTAAATCTGTTAAGCAAATAAAGATTTTTTATTGATTTATTTATGTGGAGCCCTTTGTTAATGCAGATATTCTCTTTTTTCCAAAACGCATAAACATAATTTCCATGTCTTATTACTAAAATATTTAAGTAAGCACTAAATACACAATCTAAATTCTACCAAATTATGAGTGAACCCTCAACCGACTGGCCAAACCGTGAACATATATACATACATTAATTTCAACAAAAAATCAGCTAAATTAAAAAAAATAAATAAATCAGCTTCACGCTGTATCCCGCATACAGCAGAGTAGGCAGAGGGAAGATAGTGCTAAGACACTCCGTTCCCCACTTTCTGCCGAATTCTGGAGGCATTGCGTGTTAAGTGGTAGAACTCAACGCCGCGCTTAACCTCGACACCGGAGCGAAGAAATGGAAATATAAATTTAAGTAAATATTTCATCTCCTCGAGTGGTGATCGAACCCACAACCAGTCGGTTTTACAGTCACACCTCGTGCCGCTGCGCCACGACTGGCCTCAGCTAAATTTACTTATCCAATAAAAAAAATTAAACTTCGCTAACGGTGAATAGCGTCTTCTACCAGCTACACCTGTCTATATAAACGAGTAAATTGGACTTTAACCGAGTTTCTCCCAGTTTAATCCCCATGTCATTGTCCGTCGCTGAGAAGTTTCTAGCGTTTGGTCGTGTGGTCAACTAAGCGCAGAACTTTGTTGAAACTTCCAAGAACGTTACTTTATTCAAAAGTTAATATCTTTTTACATTTTCTTTTATATTAGTAGTAACAAGAAAACTAGTTTCGAGAACTTTCTACATATGCATGTGCATTTATTTTATATGTATGTATGTATGTATATGGTACACATTATATATTTATATGTGGGGAGACCGTCGTGTTGTCGACTGTAAACACGACGGTTGTGGGTTCGATTTCCACTTGTTGCAATGAAATATTTATTTTTATATTGTATATTGTTATATTGTATGCTGGATGTAGCAAGGTAGGCTAAAGGAACTCAGTATTAAGACGTTCCGTTATGCACTTTTTTGTGTTAAGCTTTAACTTAATGAGCCTCGATAATTAAGCGGAAATTGAGGTAAGGAAGTGTCTTGACGGGAACGGAGTGTCTTAATACTGGTTTTCCAGATTCCCCCTGCCTCCTCTGTGCGGGACAAAACGTGAAGATATAAAGAAAATAAAAATGTGGTACACTAAATAATACAAATACGCCGACCAGGCGCTCTGATCACTAAACAATACGTTCAGATACATTTAGTGGACAGAGCGCCTGGTCGGTTTCCAGGAGGTGCGGGTTCGAGTCCCGCTACGCTCAATTTTTTATACGTTTTCTAAAATAAGTATACGAGTACACGTTTACAATTATATAAAACTATTTTTATGTAAGTGTATTACAGTGCTACTATAACTGTAATAATTTTAAAAATAAAACAAGCCAGTCAGAAGATTTTTTTATTTATGTTTTTTTTAATTATGTTTACAACCAGACTGGAAATTTGTGTTATGACTTCAGTTCTTGAAACAATAAAAATAAATTAAATAAAACAGCTTCAATTCTGGAAGCATTGCGTGTTGGGTGACGGAACTCAACGCCGCGCTTTGCCACGACACCAGAGCGAAGTAATGTAAATATAAATTTAAATAAATATTTCATCTCCTCGAGTGGGGAGGTTCGAACCCACAACCAGTCGATTTTTACAGTCACACTTTGTACCCCTGCGCCACGACGGGCCTCACAATACCAATTAAATCACATATAACAATATTGATATTGTTAATCCAAAATGGCCGCCGCAACAAAATGGACATACATAGAATAACAGGAACCTGAAGTTGGCCAAAGAGACTTCCGAAAACCTTTTTAAAAACAAACTTGCTTTTTAAAGTTTATTAATATTTTTTTAAAAGTAATTTTAGTCACAAATTAAATTTACGAATAAACAAAAAATAAAATTTGTAAAGCTAAACAAACATTCAATACAATACAGTGCACGAAGAACAAAGTTTTGATTCATTTAATATTTAACAAACTGGTGCAGAAATGCTTTCTCTAAAGTACTCTAGTAAGTTAATAGATTTGTAAATTTGACTTCTATAAAATATATTATTATTGCAAAGCATTTTCTCGTTTGATTTACGTAGATATATTTTAAAATAGATTAAATTATATAAAGCATTTTGGTTTTGTTTTTTCATGTGTGTTACTGTTGCTATTCAGTCAGTAAACATCTAAAATAGTTGTGGGATCGATTAATTATCAGTCGAAGGAATCATTTTACTTATCTTTATTTAAATTAAATATCGTCTATTCTTTACCGTTACACTGAGTATATATTTACTGATTGTCTTAGCACTAGGTTTCCTCTGCACACCCTGCTAAATGCAGGATACAGCGTGAAGCTGAAAAAAAATTAAGTACTATAATTTGGATCATTCAGATATTGTACGTAGAGGCAGGCTTCACTCTCACAGTGGAGAAAAAAGTAACTTGTTTTTTTTTATCGACACTGAAATATCAATTGGCCCAAATAATTCTGACCTAAATATTTATATTTAGGTATGTAATTTATTACACAATAAATGAATAATCACCTTCGCGCTGTATTCCGCGCACAACAGGGTAGGCAGAAGGAACCTAGTGTTAAGACACTCCATTCCCCATTTTCTGCCGAATTCTAGAGGCATTGCGTGTTGAGTGACAGAACTCAACGCCGCGCTTAACCTCGACACCAGAGCGAAGAAATGGAAATATAAATTTAAGTAAATATTTCATTTCCTCGAGTGGGGATCGAACCCACAACCAGTCGGTGTTACAGTCACACCTCATGCCGTTGCGCCACGACTGGCCTTACATTACATAAATAAAAAAAAATGGTAAACAATATCCTGTAATCGTAAAATAACAGCGTACAATAAATTTCTCAATAAAATAGATCAAAACAAAGTAGAACTTGTTAATTATTGTGAATAGAGGCGTCACTTAGCAACGGGTCCTAATTAATTTATAGCTCGTAACAACACTTAGATTGGACTTGGACAGGCCAATTTAATTTCGTTGTTTGACCAAATATCAAAGACGGTAGTAATGTTTCTGAATTATAATAAAAAAAAGTATTTGTTGTTGTTATATGCATTGTTTTTGAAATATGTTCATACATACATTTAGAACAAAT
Source organism: Heliconius erato x Heliconius himera (assembly GCA_013421005.1). Classification (NCBI taxonomy): domain Eukaryota; kingdom Metazoa; phylum Arthropoda; class Insecta; order Lepidoptera; family Nymphalidae; genus Heliconius; species Heliconius erato x Heliconius himera. The sequence goes on from JAATLQ010034708.1 coordinate 39,040, forward strand.
TAAAAATATCAGCTTCACTCTGTAAGTCCGCACAGAGCAGAGTAGGTAGAGGGAATCCAGTGTTAAACACTCCGTTCCTCACTATTCACCGGATTCCGTAAGGATTCCGTATTGAATGACGGAAAGCAACGCCGCTTTTAAATTTAGAACAATGTCTTCGCGCTAGGTTCACTATAACTGTTCTATTAATTAGCTTCACGCTGTATCCCGCACACAGCAGGGTAGACAGGGGGAACCTAATGTTAAAACTCACCGTTCCCCATTTTTCACCGAGTTCTGGAGGCACTGCGTGTTGAATGGCGGAACTCAACGCCGCGCTCTGAAAATATAAATGTGTACTATTAATGACATTTTTGGCAACTTCACGTTTCCCTATATTCTTCATTCTTTGTGCCTACTCTGCACCTTATATATAGCTTATAGCATACAGTTAACAAAACAATTATAAAACACTAGTAGAATATATATTATATGCATTGTAAAATATTTGATAAATAAAATATATCGTTAAATCACGTAATTTAAACGAATTAATTATTTATTTTTATGAGTAAAGCGACCTTCTCACAAAGTAGAATAAAGATTATTATTTTGATGAATAGTCATTTCGGTCTGACCGCATACGCAACATATTCGAGGTAGTCTTGGGGGGCTGAGATCTCCCGGGTGCCCACAGAAGCGCTGACTGGACGTCATGATCCAAGACATGAGAGCCAATAGACTAACCACTGAGGATGTTAAAGATCGTGCAAAGATAACTGAAGCTTACTTATCTAAACGAACTCAACGGTAAGCATGAAAGCAGATTCTGGCAACATAGGCCGGGAGGAAGAAGTCATATCGGTACACATTGAGATCCACAATCTCCCAGGTAAAAATTAAACTACAGTGACCTTTTTTTAAACATTTTTAAAATGTTATTCCATACTTAAGAAAGAAAAATTCTGGTTTGTTTCCAGGAAGCGCGGTTTCGAGTCCCGCTAACTTCAATTTTTTATACGTTTTCTAAATAAGTATTCTACAGTGGCTTATTGGAAGTATTTTTTATATATCAATACAAATTTATACTTTAATATACAAAATTTCGACTAATGTCTTAGTTATTCAATTAATATATTTCAGAAAAGCTATCTAGCACTCAAGAAAACATGAATATGTAATCTGTATTTTAAGTAGAAATATGACTAGCGTTTGAATAAGAAATACAAATAAATCATAATATAGAGTAACAACACAATGCTTCTAAGTCATTAGTTCTGAAGATATTTATATTTTATATATATAGTTTTTTTCCGAGACTATCATGGCTTATTTTTTTTTATATACGCCACGTTGCCTGCCGCCGCAGGGGGAGCCTGGGAACCTAGTGTTAAAATACTCCATTCCCATAAAGACACTTCTGTTCCCCACTTCCCGTTGAATTATGAATGCATTACGTGTTTAGTGACGGAACTCGACATCACACTTTATCTCATTACCAGAACGGGAAAGTGAAAAAATAAAATAATAAAAATCCTCGAGTGCGAACCGAACCCGACTGGTCTGGCCTCAATTTAGATATACACATATTATTGTAATATATGAAGGCCTTCGTGTGGCAGCGGCGCAGCGTCTGCCTATAAGCGAGTCACTCGTAGATTTGATTATCATTCGAGAAAAATAATTATTTTCATTTCCACGCCAAGGCAAAACAAAAAACTAAGTAAAAGAAAGTAGGTATCGAAATGAAACAAAAAACAAGCAATCATAATAATATGTTATTTCTTCTGGTTTGCCTGCTGTGGCTCTTCTGTATCTGGTTCCATTAATTTAAAAAATATATGAATTTTGAAGTTTTAGGGGGAATATCACATACTAACATTCTTTCAATTAAGTTATTTGCTAATATATATCTGAAATAGAAAAAAAAATACGTGTAATGAAAAAAAATTGTGGCACTACTAACTCCTCTAACGACATAGAAATATTATTTATGAAAATTGTTGCTCAAATAGAAACTTTCAAAAAACATTTAAGGCCAGTTGTGGCGCAGGGGCACAAAGTGTGACTGTAAAACCGATTGGTTGTGGGATCGATCCCCACTCGACGAGATGAAATATTTATTTAAATGTATATTTCCATTTTTTCGCTCTGGTGTCGAGGTTAAGCGCGGCGTTGAGTTCTGCCCCTCAACACGCAATGCCTCCAGAATTCGGCAGAAAGTGGGGAACGGAGTGTCGTAATACTAAGTTCCCTCTGCCTACCCTGCTGTGTGCGGGATACAGCGTGAAGCTGATTTAATTTTAATTTTTTTTGAATAAAGTTTTAATCGAACATAAACTAATAAAAAAAACCAAATCAAATCAGATTCGCGCTGCATCCCGCACACATAGTGTTAAGACACTCTGTCTCTTATTTTCTTTGCGGCGCGGCTGCGGGACAGCTTCATAAATTTAAATAAATATTTCATTTCCTCGAATGGAGGTCGAACCCATAACCCTCGTCGTCATTACAATCACAACCTTATGCACTTGAGTCAAGAAAACCTCACTAAAATAATCTAATTTTTTAATAAAAATATATTAACACTTTTTTTAATTGAAATTTCTATCTTTCTTTACCTGCCTCTACAACGTTTAAGCTATATTAAATGTAATATTGATAAATAAAATATTAATATAATCTATATCTAAATTTATAATAAAAAGGATCGCAATGGATCGATGTCAATACATGGAAGATATATAAGAAAAAAAAATCGTAGCATAATGTAATAGAACCAAAAATAATTATTTTTTAAAATTTGTCTGTTTGTCTTTACATTTGGTCACGCTAATCTCAGAAACTGCTTAACCGATTTAATTGTAGTTTTCACTATTGTATTTCAGCAGGCTTCTTCTAACATTTAACATTTAATATGATTTTATTTGAATCGATTTATAAATTAAAAAAATATTACACATTTCTAAAATCACAAGCATTGAACGTTATCAAATTGACGATTTAAACCGATAGCCAATATCATAATAATCAATCATTTATTCTATATTTTAATTACTTTGCTAAGAAATAAGGTAAAGCTGTTCCTTAATATGTTGCAACTTGTGTCACTATTTCAAAGCTGGTACTCAGTTGTAAATTCCATATAGGTTCTGACTTGGCAACGAGCCTACTAGTTAAGATAGTCTACTTAAGGGGCTTTATAGGATGGTAGACAGGCGGGGCAAATTTTATTAAGAAAATAGAATGTGAACATGTTATATGAAAACGAATTTCTTCAAGTATTATTACGTTAATATGTGAATATTTAAGAGTGTATCTTGTATAACGGTCTTATGAGATATTTAATATGTAAATATATGCATGTATAGCAAGCAGCTTTGCCTATAGCAGCTTTGAGATTCGTTTTAAATCAGCTTCACGCTGTATTCCGCACATAGCAGAGTAGGCAGAGAAAACTTAGCGTTAAGACACTCCGTTCCCTTTACGACACTTTTCACTGAGTTCTGGAGGCATTGCGTTTTGAGTGGCAGAACTCAACGCCGCGCTTTGCCTCGACACCAGAGCGAAGAAATGAAAATATAAATGTAAATAAATATTGCATTTCCTCGAGTGGGGATCGAACCCACAGCCAGTCGATTTTTCAGTCACTTTGTGCCCCTGCGCCACGACTGGCCTCTTCTTTCTTTTTTTTTTAAATAAGTTTGTAACAATTCTTGAGAAAAAAACCTCTTTTCCCCCGAGACAAAATCTGGCAACGCTGGTCTATATGGTAACTTAAAGCTGAAACCAAGTGGAAAATGAAAAGTGTTGTTCTCTTTTCTATAATTAAGATATTTAATTTTTCCTCACTTAAGCTAATTAATCATATATATATTAATCTTTAGATTATAATTTAGTTTTCTTCTAACTACATTAGGTATATAGATATTATTTAAAAATAAACATTTTTCCAAAGGAGAATCAAACGATAAACTTAATGAAACCAGTTATTTAACCAGGAATCTATTACTCTAGGGCACCCAGAGCTCAAAATCTTACTAGATTCTGAAGTGATATTTGCTAATAATTTAGCATTATAGCACCTACCTATAGTATTTCATATTCATATTTAAAAATGAAAAATATTTCTGTGTACAAAAAAAATATTGAAAAATATAGTTTCATGATATCAAACACTTCGGAACTATTACAGTAATGTTCTTTACTAAAACAGTCTTCTATTCCTCTTGACTCACTATACACAGAAATTGGGCAGTAAATTGAGGACGAAATTGAAAAAAAATGAAAATTCACATACTGCTTTTTTCTGCCTAGCTTAAAAACAAAAGTCATTGTACACTTTACACGACATTTGAATCTATGATACAAAATGCAAACATAGACAACAAAATTAGAAATTTCCCTCAAAAATAATAAGCAATATCCTGTAAAAAAACCTACATTCATTTTGAGTATGGTGACTGATTTGCGGAAAAATTTATGTTACACTCGTTGGATGAATATAATGGTGAAATCTTAATATTACAAAAAAATATTTTTCTCCCTACATTTATTAAAAGAATACAATAAAGCCTGTCATTGTTTGACTTTGACTTATTTACACAGTGTTAAGACATTCTGATCCCCTTTTTTTCTCTGAACTCTGGAGGTTTTGCGTGTTGAGTGGCGGAACTCAACGCCTACACCAGCAAATAAATGAAAATATCAAATATATCATTTCTTCGAGTGGGAATCGAACCCACAACCAGTCGCGTTTACTGCTGGCCTCTAAAGCTGTTATTCAATAAGCCCAAGAATACATACAAAAATGAATCAAACTAAAATCCAAATACTTTGGCTGGTACAATATTTTCAAGATTGTTTGTTAGCACTTTGTTAGATTGAACTGGAGCTGTATGAAAGTATACTTTCTCTCTCATCACTCTCGCCATCTTATATACAAACAGGATGCTTAGAGATGAAATGCAATCACTTTTTTCTTTTTAATTTCTTTTATGTGCTATTTACACACTAAACAAACCAAAATATTTTAAAATATATCCTATCATCTCGAATCCATATTATACGATAATATAGATCGAGAAAATGAAATTATTAGAAAAAACGACGACCTCTTCCAATTTTGTGTTTCTTATTAATAGAACTAAAACAGAGCGGCGTTGATTTCTGCACCTATATGTCTCCTAAATTGAGGGGAAATCGAACAACAGAGTGTCTGAACACTAGTTTGTCTATACTAAACAAAAAAAAAGCGTAAACCAGAAAAAAAAATATTCTTGCTATATCATCAACTTAAATTTAATTTATTCTCACGTATGTACGTAATAAATACAAATGACTACACTATAACCTAGCTAATTGAATTACTGCAATCAATATACAACCATACATACGATAAATTCAAAGATTAACGTAACCGAACACCATTCGCTTTTGTGTAACACGACTGATAAATCACTATTTGGTGGATGTATTGGGGTTTCCAATGGATTTGCCGCTTAATAGAATAGTCAAATATTATATCATAGCTCATGTAGTGCAGTGGAACAGTATCTCAATGGAAACGTTAGTTGAGAGTTCAATCCATCGGGAGAACAAAAAGTGCTGCATTAGTTTCACGTACATAACATACATTGTCTTCAAATAGGATGGAAGGTGGGGAACGGCGTATTTTGATACTAAATTCTCTTCATATTAAATTTTCATCATGTATCCGGGTAGTCGTGGCCCGATGGCATAAGGGTGTAAATAGTCACACCCTTTTTCAAAGAGACGGATGTGAGCTCGATTTCCGCTTGGGGAAACGAAATATTATATATTTTCATTATTACGCTATGGTAACAATTCAAAGCGCAGCGTTGAGTTCCGCCACTTAAAACGCAATGCTCCAGAATTCAGAGAAAAGTGGAGAACAGAAATGGAAGTGTCTTGATGAGATCGGAGTGTTAACACTAGATTCACAGGTTCCCTTTGCCTACCCGACTATGTGTCAGATACGGCGTGATGCTCAAAAAATATCTCTTCATAGAGGAGTGGGGAAAAAGCGTTGCTTTAATAAGTTTGATTAAGCTAAAACCATTTAATTACATTTTTTCTTCAATTGCTACCAAGTGCATAAAAAAATTGCGAAATATAACGTAGATATACATAAATGTACTTACTACTTGAGAATCAACACCTTTATTTATCATATCACCAAATACAATAGGCCACATGTTTTTTGAGACTCAAACCCAGTACCTTAAAAGTTTATTTACTCTTAAGCAAAAACTAAGTTTTTAAAAATTTTATTAAAACAAATCAAATTTGACGATTTCTATTCAAAATCAATATCAAATACTATTTAATTCTATAATTAACACGCTGTTAATCTACTTCATACCAGTCAAGCACTCAATGGAGCGCTGTACACGATCTTCTCAACTGACGCTAATAGTGAATGTCATTAATGCTTTATCACTTCCGGGGAAGGTCCACTTCCGGGGAAGTTCCACTTCCTGTATCTAATTCGAATTCCATGCTAAATTAGTCAAAAAGGAAATGCTCGCTTATAATCTATAGTAATCATTTATCGTGAAATTGATTTATAAATCGAATAGTAATGTTTTTTTATCAGCTTCACACTATAGCACATAGCAGGATAGGCAGAAGGAACTTAAAGGGAACCTATTCTTAAGACATTCCCTTGCCCATTTTCAGCCAAATTCTGGGGGCATTGCATGTTAAGTGACAGAACTCAGCGCCGCGCTTTACCTCGATACCAGATCGAATAAATAATTTATTTCCTCGAATAGGATCGAACCCACAACCAGTCGCGTTTACATTCACACACTTATGTCCCTGCGCCACGATTGGCCTCAAAAGTAAAGTTAAGCACTTAATATACTTTTTAAATTAAATCAGCTTCACACTGTATCCCGCACACTGCAGGGTAGGCAGAGGGAACCTAGTGTTAAGACACTCCGTTCCTCACTTTCTGCCGAATTCTGGAGCGTGCTTGCGTGTTAAGTGGCAGAACTCAACGCCGCGCTTGTCCTCGACACCAGAGCGAAGAAATGAAAATGTAAATTTAAGTAAATACCTCATCTCCTCGAGTGGGGATCGAACCCACAACCAGTTGGTTTTACAATCACACTTTGTGCCCCTGCGACACAACTGGCCTCTTTGGGATACTTTTTAATGTATAACAATTAATTCATTTACAGGTATATGAAATATATAATATAACATTGAATAATAGGTGAGTTTGTCACTAAATATTAAATACGATTAAATAATAATACTATTAAATAATATATTAGTAAAAAATCTTTGGCAGTAGGTACATATATGAATCTTAATTCACTCGTGACCATGGACTAATCACAACGTCGGATTTTCAAAAACAAATATAAATTTAAAAATCACATTCAAAGCGAGGATTTTTGTGATATAAGTATATTGTATTTGTGTAGGAGAAGTCGTTGTGGCGTAATGGCACAAGCGTGTGACTGTAAGCGCAGTGGTTGTGGGTTCGATTTCACTCGGGGAATGAAATGTTATTTAATAATATTATCATTGCGGCGTTGAGTCCCGCTACTCAACATGTAATGCCAACGAAGTGTCTTAAAGATAGATTTTCTCTGCCTACTCTGCTATATGTGGGATAAACGGTTTTTTTTATATCTATTTAACTGCCGATCGTAATTACGTAGTATAATTCTATTTAAAAAGCTATTTAAATATTTAAATATTTGTAATATTGTCACAAAACAGCGGTTGCTCTATTTCATTTTGTAAACGCCTTAATAATTTTATTAGCAAATCTCATAATGTACGACAGACCGTTTTTGATTCAATTAAATAGTTAATGTAATTAAAGGTTCATAATATTTTACTTCCTATCTCAGATGCTTCACGCTATATTCCGCACAAAACAGGGTCAACAGAGGGAACTTGGGAACCTAGAGTTAAGACATTCCGTTCCTATTAATAGGTAATGCTATCTCAGATGTTTCATAGTTATTTGAATTTTATGTAATTTATTTGATAATACTGAAAATTAAAGCCAGTCGTGGCGCAGGGACACAAATATGTGACTGTAAACGCGACTGGTTGTGAATTCGATCCCCACCCTAGGGAATAAATTATTTATTTAAATGTATATTTTCATTTATTCGCTCTGGTGTTAAGACAAAAAAGGTTCAGCGTTCAGCTCCACCACTTAACACGCAATTCCTCCAGATTTCGATGGAAAATAAGTAACGGAGTGTTTTAACACTACCTCTGCCTACACTGCTATTTGCGGGATAAACCGAGAAATTGATATTTATTTTTCTGTCACATTTGAATAGCGTATAGAATATTATAAAGACCTATTTTAAATGGTATTTTATCGTTGGAGTTTAAATATACGCATTGAACTATAATTCTTTTAATGAGGTACTTATATTAAATACAGCTTAGTAGCATATAATTATAAATTGATAAATAGATTATTGATTCAACAGACTTATTTCTGTCGGTAAGCACGTCTTGTTTTCTATTCTTGCTATATTTACTTAAACATCAACGTTATAAAAAAAAATATTAACTTCTCGGTTTATCCCGCACATAACAGTGTATGTAGGCAGAGGTAGTGTTGAAACACTCCGTTCCTCATTTTCCACCAAAATCTGGAGGCATTGCGTGTTAAGTGGTGGAGCTCAACGCCGCGCTTCATTGTCTTGACACCAGAGCGAACAAATGAAAATATAAATTTAAATAAATAATTTATTAATTATTAATTTACGTTATATTAATAAACTGATGTTAAGATTTTTTAAGATATACGACTTCAAATCACAAATTTTGACCTTAACCTCTAGCCGTAAGGTGTGACGAGCGGGTTTGAAAGAAAGCTGTTTTAACGGTTTTACTATGGTATTTAAAAGTGGGAAAATGTCACTTTTGCATCTGGAAGCTACTTAAATATTTATAGATAACTTTGACTACATTAAATTTTTAAATAAGTTACTTTTTAGTTATGTCGTATATGATGAACTGAACGGAGCTTTTTTAAGTAACTAACAAATATTATTTAAACTTAGTAAATAGTAAACAGCTTACTAACTATTTATAATAATATAAAATAGAATTATTTAGTAATAATTCCTCTTTCGATTTTGTTTTGTTTTTCTTTGTTTGTCAGCTTCACGCTGTATCCCGATGACAGCAGCAGCAATGAGAGGTGGTTTAAATAAATATTTACAGAGGCACAGCGCCGCGTTGAGTTGAACAAATCAATACACCATGCTTCCAGAACTCTAAATAGAAAGAGTGGAGTGGAATGGGGTGTCTTAACACTAAACCTAGTGTTAACACTTTTATCACACTTTCTATTCAGAATTCTGAACGCATTGTGTATTGACTTGCGCAACTCAACGCTGCACTTTGCCTTGGTATCAGAGTGAGGGAAATAAAATAGTAGATATTTAATTTAGAAACGTCGGTCACGCGTTTGCCCGCTACACCAAGACTTGCCTCAATTAGATTTTGTGAAAATTAGTTATATTGGTTTCAGTAAGTATTTTTTTACTTATTTCTTTTTCCTCTTTTTTAGCTTCTTGCTTTATCCCTAGCGGAGTACAACGAAACACCAAACTACAAGCTCTTACATATTCTTTCGCTTCAGCTACTCTCATAAATCTCTTTAAGCGTAAACTTCTTCGTTCTCACTGTGACATCTTCGCTAGTACCTACTATTCTGTATATCTCATTCAACCAAATTCACTCCGCATATCTTACGAAAAAATCACACCTGGACATCCGTTGCGTTCTTCTTACTTTTATTCTCCGGTGCAAATAGATGCACTTTTTGAAGGTATCCAGTTCGTATCGACCTGGAAACACTGCCACAGGTAGGCCATTTCACAGTTGAGTGGCGCGTGGAAGGAAGTTCCTACGAAGCCGCACAGTAGTGGAGTGCCAAGTATCCAGACGGTGTGGATGATACTTGAGTTTGTGACGTACTGAGCGGTTATAAAATTCGGCGGCAGGTCAAACAGTTCTTCAGAACACTCCCCCATGATAAATGTGATAGAGAACGCACAGCGAGGAGACATCTCTAAGCAAAGACAATGTGTCGAGCCTTGTACAGATCATTGGGTCCCCAACGTTTTTGCTTTAACGTAGGTGAGCGTGTACCTTTAGACGCTACCTCTGAAAGGGCCCCTTAGAAGTTAGTTAGTACGCGTACCGTCTTAACTGTATATTAGACTATTAATATTGAAAATTTCAGCTTTGCTAAAATAACGTAGATCTGGGAGCCCCGGGATCTCAGTCTATTAATTATGCTCAACGTTTATTAATTATAATAAGATTTTATTTTTTATATATCACGTTTAAAATCACTTTAAGCACACTGGAAACATAAATTAGAACAAGAACGTAATTCAGTGTATTTAAATAAATAATCGTGTAATGAAAGCGGATGAAGCTACAGACGAATCATTTATTTATTGATTTTAAACTGTTAATATTATTATGTGTAAAACATAAAAAAATAGGTCAGTTGCGAGTATTTTATAAATTTCTTTAGCAAGTAATAAATATAAGCGTATTATCGTAAGACTAACAGTGCTATTTTTAAATATAAGGTGAAGAAAACTCCATGCTCTGTATTCAGACAAATTTATATATCCTAAAGAACTAAACTAAACGTGAGCCAGTAAACAAATGAGTCTTTAAATTATACGAACCTTAATTTAGCTAGAAATTTTAAACTATGAAATAATCGTCTCGCATTTCTGTACTTTTCATTAAAATTCAACGTTTTTTTTATTAAAAATAAATAGGGGTCAGCTGTGGCTCAAGGGTAACTAACTGGACATCGAAGCGCGCGACTCTAAACGCGACAGGTTGTAGGTTCGATTACTATTCGAGGATGTTTGGGGATATTAATATATTCATTTCCTCGCTCTGGTAATAAAACAAAGTGCGGTGTTGAGTTCCGCCACTCAAAACGCCTTCATAATTCAGCAGAAAGTGCTATGCGCAGGATATAACGCGAAGCTAAAAAATATTATACACATCAAATTATATTTCTTTTATATTCTGAAATTAGGCGCTGAACTGGTGAATATATAAATATAAATTAAAATGTAGAAAAGCAAAAACATAAAGCAAAAGGGGCCGTCTTGGTACAGAAGTGGTACTGTAAACTCGATAGGTTGTGGCTTCGATTCCCACTCGAGGAGATGAAATTATTTATCATTTTAATATCTTCAGGTTACGAGGCGAACGCGTAGTTGAGTTCCATCACTCAACACGTAATGCCAGAATTGCTCATAATGTGGGAAACGAACCTATTTTATTTGGATAAAGTACCTAAGCACTAGTTTCCCAGGTTCCCTCTGCTTATCATGTTATGTGACACAGGATACGGGATACAGCGTGAAGCAAAAAAAAAAGTTTCACCGTGAAAGTGGAACTAACGTCGATCCATTCTCACAAAGTTTCACATTTATAATATTAATAAAATGAAAATATACTTAAAACATAGCTTACTTTCAAATAGGTTAACTATTCTATTTGCCATCACTCGATAAAACTAGTATCATAATCGTATTGACTATACATTAAAAGTACCTATATCTTATCAAATTAAATTAGGGTAATAAAATCTAGGAGTGTTTGCAAGGAAGAGGTGTGTAAAGTAAATGATAAGAAAAGTGCGCAATTTTTATTGATTTTATGTTTTGATAACAAATTTTTGAGTAACTTATCTTAAAATGTTAACTTTCGTGAACACGGTCATAACATGACCCTAATAAAATAAAATATACCAATATATTATGAAAATGATTCATTACGTTAAAAAGCTTTTAAGGTGTAATTCCAGAAAAATACATTGTTATTTTCTTTAATTAATAAATAAATACTTTATAGAGTTTTACAAAAACATTTCACTTATTTGCTATTGGTAATGTTGGGCAAAAATATGTTTGAGTTGAGTGAGTTGTAATTATTTTATGATTTCTTTTGCATCTGGGCTAGTTATCAGTATATAGTACAGTGCCAACCTTCTTTTTTTGATTATATCATCATTTATTTAATAACAATTACAACTCACGATTACTCTTTGTGTTTGTGAACTGTGCATTTCAAATCTTTGAAAATTTGAAGTGTTTTTTGAGTGTATGACTGTTATGTCATTAGTACGAGTAAGTCGAGTAAAAGTTTATGGAAAAGACTACCAGCCTAATAGTAAAAAACTAAAAATATACCAAACATTTTATTAACAAGACCACAAATTCTTAAAAATCTGCTTCACCCTGTATCCCGCACACAGCAGGATAGGCAGAAGGAACTTAGTGTAACACACTCCGTTCCCCACTTTCTGCCGAATTCTGGAGGCATTACGTGTTAAGTGGCAGAACTCAACACCGCGCTTAGCCTCGACACCAGAGTGAGGAAATGGAAATATAAATTTAAGTAAATATTTCATCTCCTCGAGTGGGGATCGAACCCACAACCAGTCGGTTTTACAGTCACACTTTGTGCCGCTGCGCTACGACTGACCTCAAATTCTTATGTATATTAAAAATGGCTGAAATCACAGAGTTTCACGTCATCGATCCGAAAGTTAAGCTGAGAATGTCCAAGGGTCTTCTATAAAATCTAAAATATATATAAACTGCAAGAAGAAGGATTTTTTTATTTTTATAAAATAAATTTAAATTAAATTAAACCAATATTGTTCAATTCTATCACAATGTTACAGTAAAAAAACCTATGTTTTGCAAACAAAGCGGTAAAATTTCGTAGAAATGCTATTTCAAATTGAATATTACTTTTACGTTGTTCATGAACTATTGTAATTGAAATTGTTATTAATATAAAAAATACACGCTTGTTTGTCTAAGTTATTGTATTGTAGTTATAGTTTTATTGTGATAATAAAAAAAATCAGACTCACGCTATATCCCGCACACAGCAGGGAAGGCAGAGGGAACCTAGTGCTAAGACACTCCGCTCCTCACTTTCCGCCGAATTCTGAAGGCATTGCGTGTTGAGTGGCAGAACTCAACACCGCGCTTTGCCTCAACACCAGAGCGAAGAAGTTAATTTAAATATAAATAGAAATAGAATATTTATTTAAATAGAAATATTTATATTTCCATTTCTTCGCTCTGGTGTCGAGGTTAAGCGCGGCGTTGAGTTCTGCTACTCAACACGCAATGCCTCCAGAATTCGGCAGAAAGTGGGGAACGGAGTGTCTTAACACTAGATTCCCTCTGCCTACCCTGCTGTGTGCGGGATACAGCGTGAAGCTATTTTTTTTTTTTTAATTTAAATAAATATTTTATCTCTTCGAGTGGAGATCGAACCCACAACCAGTCGATTTTACAGTCACCCTTTGTGCCCCTGCGCCACGACTGACCTCATCATCATGGGATGATGTTTTATCGTATACATAAAAGTTGCAGAACGCTGCTTTCTATACATTAACCATGACGTATCTCTTCTTCTTCTGCAAATTTTTGTAAAAGTCAGACATGCCAAATTAAGCTTGTGGTAGCTTTATTGTGTAGGATTTTTCATATTTTGAAAAGATTAAGATTAATGATTATAGAAATATATTATTGTACACATCTATATATGCAACTATGTATTTTATACAATTAAGCTGAAATAGCTACATCAATTGAAAATGTCTTGTTTATCGGATAAATAGAAATCATCGTCATCCTAAGGTTTGAATACAAACCATACATATAAAATACCCAATCGAATACACACCACGCATACGAAATAACTTATTAATAAATAAGTTTAAGTTGTTCTAGTTCTAGTTAAAACTATATTGAATTTTAATATTAGTTTAACTAAATTTAAATAAACACATTTTGTTATGAATACCGTAAAATCATTTTACTAGGAAAAATGAACCAGATATGCTTTATGATGTTTAAATAAATAAATAATATGGAATCTATACGCTATAAATTTTGCTTATTTATTCTAGATTTCCGGTGAAGCTGTCAGTGTCGTCAAACGAAAGTAAGTTAAATTTAATGTTTCTCTCAGAAATCATCGTCTAAAAGTTTATTTTCACCTCTTTGCGACTGCCATACAAATCAATTATTCTTATCTTTAATAAAATAGGAAACTTCCATGAATTTCAAAGTTTCGAAATCAATGACTCGCTCTTATTTAATTGTAATGTACACGCTCAGACAATTCTTATGGCCGTTTTGGAAAGTTTTCTATTTGCGAATTAAATATTCTACGAAGTTTGTAATCGCGTAGAGTTATATATATACTGTTTTTGGCAATATTTCATAGATATATGACATTGATATTTCAACTCACGTCTATCTTATTGTATGTTAAAGTTGTAAGGTCTTTCATAAAACGCCGTCTTATCTTATTAAATAATATGTAAGTAATATAAGTATATTGCTATTTTTTTTAAAATATTTTGAATATTCATGGTATTCTTAAATTGCTTTATCGATTGCGAATATTTATTTGAAATAAATTTCAACATATTCATTGTCATATAGAATCAGAATCTGTCGTTCGTTCTGTCGGCACAAAGTGTTTCTGTAAACACGAAAAGTTATAGATTTAATCTCCACTCTAGGAAAGGAAATATTTTAACCGCCACTTAATACACAATGCCTCCAAAATTCGAAGGCAAAAAATGAGGAACGGAGTATCTTAACAACAGCGTGAAGCTGATAGGTTGGTTCTCTCTTTCTGATGGCGAGCTGATTAGTTGATTCTCTCTTGCTTGACAATAATTCTTAGTAATTATCTTTGGGTAGCGAAAATTTGTAAAAAATACTAATGACAGAAAATATTTTTTAGCATCATGCTGTATGTGACGTTAAAAAAAATAATGTCATTCAAAATTAAAATAATATGACTCCAAATTCAAAGTGAAATACAAGTAGATATTTGTATAAGCTTAACTACATTACCAGATATGGAAAATGAAACTACAAGAGGCCAAAAATGGTTAGCGTTAGCCTATTTAAAACATCTGCTGTCTTTGAATGAATACGAAGAAATGATAAGTAGCGGAAGTTATTTATGACGTTATTATTAGTTCTGCCGAAGAAGCTATCTTTGCGAAATTTGATAGATATACTCATATGTACCTAAATGGGGATTTTTTAATGGAATTTAATATAAGTATTGATTTTTAATGACATTTTTCTTTCTTTATGCAAGGTAGGCCCATGATATTATTTTTATGTTACATTAGGGATATTTTTTATAATTAAAAATAAAATATAATATTATATAAATTAGCTTCACGTTGTATGCTGCACATACTAGGCAGAGGGAACCTATTGTTAAGGTACTCCGTTATCCACTTTCCGCCGAATGTTTCGAGGCATTACGTATTGAGTGGAGGAATTCAAAGCAGAGCGCTTTCGCCTTGGTGTCAGAGCCAAAAAAATTAAAATGTTAATAAATGATAATGCATTCCCCCGAGTGGAGATTGAACACGCAGCCGTCGCGTCACACTCACACCATTATGATTTGTACATTTTACTTTTATATGTTATATTATAAATACTTTTTATACTTTCCATCTCATTTTCATCTTAAAGAAATCACGAGTTAACTGTAACAGAAAATTCATTAAAAATAAACACTTTTAAAAATTACAATTGAACTCACAACCGCTCCTTACAATACCTCACAATCGTTTACCGATAACCACTAGAAAAGTATGCCACGTAGATATTCAGAATTATTCAATTTTAATACTCTATTATTATAGAGCCTCAATAATAATTTCAACAAAAAATGTATTTTGATTGTTTAATAAAAAAAATAATTTATAATAAAACAAATAGTACTTTTATTGCAGTTTATAATTAGGAAAGTACGTAAAAAAATTGTTTTTTTTTTTAAATATAAGTATCGAAACATATTATATAAACATTTTTTTGAAGTAAGTCTATACCTTTTAACTAGCATATAACAGATTAGGAATAACTAACCGTCCTACCGTCCGTACGACTATATAATAAAATCTAAGAAACTTAACCCACTTGTAACAATCGTATCATCTAGAAGTTTGGCATCTATACATATGTAACTTAGCTGATAATATAATAATATGGTATCATCGAGTTTGTCTGATAATGAAGTCAGGATCTGAATAGTGGAAACCTTCAGAAGCTACATCCAAGTTTATATTCATTTAATATATACCTCCCAGCATATTGCTATAACAGGTTAATTTTTTTTCATACTTTATATAAATATTTTTCCCATAGGCCTACACTTAGTGTCACCGTTAACATGCCAAACGAAAAATAAATGTGTCCGTATTACCTGGCTCTACAATGTATTTTATGTGACTACGTGACCGTTTCAACAACAAGTTGAAAATGGTTTCGGAAAATTGCAAAGTTCCAAACTCAACTAAGCTTTTTGAGCACACAGTGTGATGTATGACCTATTGCTAATACATATATATTAGTAATATATAGATAAAGTAGACTTGTATATGTTTTTGTTTCCATGTTGACTTTACATAGTTTTTATATATTTTTTTGGTCTTTAAATTTATAGACTATAGAAATCAGGAACTTTCTAGTTTTATTTATATCCTTTAAGATATATTTTAGATGTTTCTAATATAGATTGCTTGCTCATAAATTTTCAAACCTATATTATGTATTATATATTTATTATTATATATTAAGGCCAGTCGTGACGCAGGGGCACAGAGTGGGACTGTAAAACCGAATGGTTGTGGGTTCGATCTCCACTCGAGGAGATGAAATATTTACTTAAATTTATATTTCTATTTCTTCGCTCTGACGTCGAGGACAAGCGCGGCATTGTGTTTTGCCACTCAACACGCAATGCCTCCAGAATTCGGCGGAAAGTGGGGAACGGAGTGTCTTAACACTAGGTTCCCTTTGCCTACCCTGCAGTGTGCGGGATACAGTGTGAAGCTGATAAATAAAAAAAATAAAAAAATATATATTTATTAATAATAGAATACTTGTTGTCTTCGCCATATTGTTGTAGACCTTGAGCGGAAATAAGGATAATTATTTGATTTTCCATATTACTGCCCAAGGACTATAATATTATAGAGATATATAAAATAATCGTATTGTGTTTTTTGGACCGGCAAAATGATTTTGTTAATGGTAAACTAAAAGTGTAATAGAAAAATATATTATAAATATAAAAAATCAATAGCGTGGTTATAAAATTATTATTCGTTTATCTTTAATCTAATTTCAAACTTAAAATAACACTGTTAATGTCCATGTGTCTTCTCCGTATGTCATAATAGATAGGACGCATTTGTAAAAGAATTTTGTCTTTAGACTTAGCGGTATCGGTAAAGAAAAGACTTGACGTAATTGCCTATATGCTACCCAACCAAGCTGTATTCTTGTGTAAGTCTTCACCTCAAAGTTGTTTCTGCCTAACTGCACAGCTTGGCCAAATATAGATGTACTCGTATTACTGAACTCCAAGTAGTAGCCCATGGTATGATATGTTCATTGAACATATTTGTTTTTCTCCAAATGCATCCGAAGAACGATCTAATCTGAAGATTCTTAAGACTTCAAAACAATAATTTCTTTTGTTTCACAGTTTACTCACTCACTTTTGTTCACCCCTCAATATAGGCGTATAAAATTATGACTCTACTCTATAGTACTATACCTTCCATGACATCTGACATGTTTAGCAGATTTAAATATGTCTTGGAGAATGTATATATATAGGTTTTCCGTCAAAGCCATCGATATTTCGTCTTGATACACTTCTGGCAAGATATGAACCAAGACGAGGTATCGATGGCCTTAACTTGGCTGACACTTCTCAGAAGTAGTAGGATAAAATAAGTTTGGGATGCCGCGACTCGGGCTTGGGACGGGATGCCTTTTAGGCATGAAGTTTAACATACAAATACTCTGCAAGAATCTTCTTAAGAGGCTTGGAGGTGATAATTCTTCCTTCATTTAAGCTTTAGAGGTGGCGTTTTCGATATTTAATAATTAAAATCTGACGAATTCCTAGTTAGATTTTTATGTTGCAGTATTCTTTATAGAGACCACCTTGAAAGTTTGATTTCTTACCGGAATCGAGTTAATAATCAATGTCAATTATGGTTTTCAAAACAGTTAATCGGTTCTCTATCGGTTTATAAGACGTAGGCGCTCGAGCTTACAGTAAATATTTAAAATTCCTCAAACAAGAAGGTGATCGCTTCTGGTGTTAATTCCAGAGACCCTAAATATTCGCATCTTGTCTGCTTTAAGGCAGTCTATCTTTATTTTTTTTCGAATATATTTAAAAGAAACAATTTATTAGAAACAGTCCCTCTCTCTCCGGGTAGTTCACGAGCATTCCATGCAATGCTTGCTTCAATGTGGTGCTACTATCGATTCTCTCAATTGATACTCTCATCTTGTCATCATTACATCATTAAAATGCTTCCTTATGGGTGCTGTGCAAAGCCTTCGAGACGTTTTCATACTTTTTTCCATTTATTACCTTTGAATTACTTTGAAATGATATCTATTGATAAATTTAATCAAAAGATACGCTACCCTTGTCGACATACTTGATATTTATTATATGGTTGCCAGAGAGGGCCTTTTGGACCAAAAATCCGATAGAACACCATTAAAAATTTAACTGAAAAGATCCCATCAATCCAACACTTACATAAAACTAATTTTCAAAAACTAAGCTTACGAATATGAATTTTTGGTCTTTTACTTTAAAAGAATAAAAATTTTAGTTGTCTAAGTAGTAAAATCTTATCACAGGCATAAACCTTCGAGTTTATGACTGTGACACCTCAAATATAAAGTTATTTTATTTCCAACAGCTACTCTATTAATTCATATCTTATTTAATAATACAACTTGAGAAACAAGGTGTAAAACTTGTTGTAATTCATATGCAAAACCGCTAAGCCAATTTACAAAAGAAACAACCTTATCGTTGTGGGATATTTTAGTGAAAATGCAATGGTTTATGCTATAGTTTCCCACTCGGAGAATAGCCAATGTGCGGCGTTGAGTTACACGCAATGCCTCGAAGCTCGTTGTTTTCTCCACGTGCAAAGTAGAAGAATTCAGAATCTCAAATTAGATCTCTCAGTATCTTTAACTAAATAAATCAGCTTCACGCTGTATCCCGCATACAGCAGGGTAGACAGAGGGAACCTAGTGTTAAGACACTCCGTTCTGCCGAATTCAAGAGGCATTGCGTGTTGAGTGGCAGGACTCAACGCCGCGTTTTGCCTCGACACCAGAGCGAAGAAAAAAACTATAACTAGCTATAGCGTAAAATTGAATATACATATCACACAAACAGACAACAAAATTAGTTTAATATAAAATTTATATAAAACATCATAAACTTGATATTATGCCAGTGAAAAATAATTTTACTTAATCTGTACGAGCACTCTGATTAATTCGTATTTTGATTTAAAAAAAAATACTAAGTAGTTAGAATGTTTTCAATACAAATCTGTATTTCCAGTAAAATGTTTTCAAGGTTATTTTGTGGTAGCTTGAGCTGCAACAATGCAGTTTGCCCACGCTTTTGTTTCGCAAAAGGTATAGTAGGTACTATTAGTCTGATTAAACTTGAGTCTATACATTTTTATTTTTATTATTACTACTACTACTACTACTACTATTTATTAATCTTTATGAGTTTAGATTGAGAGAATATTTATTTTTAATTGTGCATGCTGATGTTTTTAGCTATTTTTTTTTGTTTTATTAGACACTTTTGAATTGTCAGGTTACATAAAAATGTCAATTATGTTAGTCCTATAGTATAATTACAGAATTATTAAAATTCATGATTTTAAATATTAAAAAAATATATTTAAAATCATGATTTTTTAAAATTTAATTAAGAGGTCGTCATGGCGTAGAAGGCATGGCGTGGCACAAAGTGTGACTGTCAAATCCACTGATTGTGGGTTCGATCCCCACCCGAGGAGATGAAATATTTACTTAAATTTATATTTCCATTTCTTCGCTCTAGGCAAAGCATGACGTTGAGTTCTGCCTTTCAACACGCAATGCCTCCAGAATTCTGCAGAAAGTGGGGATCGGAGTGTCTTAACACTAGGTTCCCTCTACCTACCCTGCTGTGTGCGGGACACAGCGTGAAGTTTATTTTTATAAAATATATAAATATAAGTATGAACTAACTTCCTGTGATTAATTTACTATACTTATTCTTAAAACCCAGACCAAACCAGATTAATCACAAAATGTACTATAACATTCAGATATACTATGTATTATCACATCGGATGCTGTAGCAGCAAATAATTTGTTGAATCGCGTCCGTAACTTCAGTTTTCATACAAACTCTGGCTGCTGACTAATTTAGTATTAAAATATCTGCTCCAAAAGTTATATATTTCGTTTAATTACTTCGAATAAATATCGTAAATTTCTCTTTTATTGTAGGCAATAAGCGTTTTATTCATTTATGAATTGGCAAAGTATTTTGTATGGTATAGATAGGTCATTGGATCTAATAATAATCTGGTTCACGCTGTATACCGCACACAGTAGAGTAAGTAAAGGGAACCTCACTACGTTCCCCATTTTCCGCCGAATTATGGAGACATTTCGTTTTCTTTTATAGTCACAAACTTGTGTCCCTACGCCACGACTGGCCTCAACTGACTGGCGTCATTGTATCCAATTTTTGTATTAACAACATTATTCTATTTTAGATTAAATTTGGCATGACAGACGGCGTTGAGTTTCACAGTCAACACGCCAAATGTTCCGTCGGTCTTAATATTTTGACCCACTTTGAATATAGCTAATTAAATGAAATAAGAGGCCTGTCGTGGCGCAGGGGTACAAAGTGTGCCTGAAAAATTTGCCACTGTGGGTTCGATCCCCACTCGAGGATATGAAATATTTATTTTCCATTTATATTTTCATTTCTGTGGTGTCGAGGGGAAAGCGTTGAGTTCCTCCATTCAACACGCAATGCCTCCAGAAGTTGGCGGAAAGTAGGGAACGGAGTGTCTTAACACTAGATTCCCTCTGCCTACCCCGCTGTGTGCGGGATACAGCGTGAAGCTGAAAAAAACATGAAATAAATAAATAACATTATCATTATTCTCTGCGTCGAACAACAATTCTCTCAGCACGAGAATGGCAAAGAATAATATAATGACGTGTACTCGCATCAATATACATATTCCGTTCTGAGATTATGTATTAAAGTAATTTTTATATATCGCAGCGGCACGAAGTGTGACTGTAAAACCGACTGGTTGTGGGTTCGATCCCCACTCGAGGAGATGAAATATTTACTTAAATTTATATTTCCATTTCTTCGCTCTGGTGTCGAGGCTAAGCGCGGTGTTGAGTTCTGCCAATACGGGGAACCGAAGTCTTAATTGGAACGGAGTTTTAACACTTGTTTCCTAGGTTTCCTCTGCCTACCCTTTTATAGATAGGATTTCGTAGTTTATATTTAGTATATAGATATACGTTGTTGCGGGCTTTTATATACAATTTTTGGCTTTTGCAGTATAATCGAACTATTAATTGGTTTTTTTTACAATTTCCCAAATTTTATACTTTTAAAATAATATTAAACTTTATCTCAAATTACGCAATCTAGTAAAAAAGGGCATTAAAGTCGAAATAATGATGTAAAATAAGTTACAAGTGCTTGCACTCGTAGAAGAAACAGTAATACTTGATATAGATTCAACATCAATGCTTTTACTGATCGTTAAAAATCTTGATCTAGATACAAAATTGTAGGTTTACTTATATCTAAATGCAGTCTGGCTAAAGAACTAAATAACAACTGCTAAGCACTAGTTTACTTTAGCGATTTCTTCTGTAATAGAGTTAAGCGCACTTTATATTATAATATTTAATGTTTATTAAAATAAAATAGTAGTTTGAGGCCAGTCGTGGCGCAGGGGCACAAAGTGTGACTGTAAAATCGACTGGTTGTGGGTTCGATCCCCACTCGAGGAAAAGAAATATTTATTTACATTTTCATTTTTTCGCTCTGGTGTCGAGGCAAAGCGCCGCGTTGAGTTCCGCCATTCAACACGCAATGCCTCGAGAACTTGGCGGAAAGTGGAAAGCGGAGTGTCTTAACACTAGGTTCCCTCTGCCTACCCTGCTGTATGCGGGATACATCGTGAAGCTGATTTAATTTGTTTTAATTTTTAATTTAAAATAAATTTTATTGAAATTTGAAAGAGTTAAGTGAGAACACAGTGCCCAAATTACTTCTTACTTTTAGTTTAAGCTGTAACTACGTGAAATATTAACTGTTTTAGGACTGTTTACAATATAACGTTTATATTCTAATTTTATGAGACCAATCGTGCCTCAGGAGCACAAACGTGAGACAGTAAATACGACAGTTGTGAATACGGTTCCCAATTAGGTAAATTAAATATTTAATATTTTCATTTCGTCACTCTGATAACGAGGCAAAGCGCGGGGTTGAGTTCCGGCACTCAACACGCAATCTTAATGGGAACAGAGAGTCTTAACACTAGCTTGCCTCCCTCCCTCCCTATCGTGGAATACAACGTGATGCTAAAAAATATCAATTTAAGATCATACCTGCCTCAGTGCTGATTTAAAATAAACTATGAGGTCACTAAACAAACTTAGACATTTGATATCAAAGTCATCAAAATTCACTTCAGGTGTGAAATACATTGTGTATTCTAACAGAATTAATATTTAAATGTTTATATTATACTTCTGTCCTGTATGTACTTTGTATGTACTTTGTGTTGACTAATATTTACCATTATACAGCGAAATATACAATCATAGAATTTAAAAATACATTATTAGTAATATATAGTATTATTTATCAAAAAATCTTACGAGGTCAGTCGGTACGCAAGGGTACAAACGTGCGACTGTAAGCGCGACAGGTTGTGGGTTCGATTCTCATTTGAGGAAATTATATATTTAATATTTTAATTTCCACTCCCTGGTAACTAGGCAAAGCGCGACGTTAAGTTCCGCTAATCAAAACAATTCCCTTAAGCGTTATATATATTATGATTGCATTCTAACATTAGAAAATTTATAAAACATTAACAAATGTAATGATTTTATATTTTTAAGTTTTAATATTCGCAAGAATCTCTATATATAATAAGACAGTAAAAATATTTTGTCTGTACATTTAGTAATTTTGACTGAAATGGATAGAGGGACACTTAAAAATAATAATAGAAGCTTTGGCTTCTATTATTATTTTTAAATGTAATATTTTTTTTTTAATTTCTTGTCTGTCTGTCTGTCTGTCGAAAGATTTTTGTCCGCATTTTTCTCTGAAAGTACTGAACCGATTTACTTGAAAATTTCACCAATTGCTTTGTTTTAACTCAACTTAACTACTAAAGTTTAGTTCATCAAAATTTAGTAAATACAAAGATTTTTTGGTTGGTTCGTTCATATAATATATGTAACTAATTTAAAAACTCTACAGGAGTTAATATGCAATTATTACAGTTATTTTACAAAGAATATTATGAATCCTTCAAAACAATAATTTAACATTTAAGGCTGTTTCTGAATGAGTAAATTAAATTATTCACTGACATCAGCACATTTAACAGAGTATATTATATAGATAAAAAGGACATAAAGTTACAAAAATATATACCTACGTGTAATAAATAATTAGCTTTATGTATATTTTATAAATATCAAATATCAACAATGGTCGTATTTTTTTATTTAAAACAATCAAAAATTTTTTGACGATAATGTCGTAAAAAAATCATAATAGAAGTCATTATAGTTGTCAATCAATTCTGCTTATTAAATCAATAATCATGTATTTTAAGCGGGCGAAGCCGTGGGCGAGCCGCTAGTTTATTATAAAAATGTAAATCAACCTCTCTGTTTAATGTTGTAAATGTTTTTGAAATAAGTAAAATAAGTTTATAGAACTATCACCAGAGGACACTACTAAAATGACGCTTTGTGTGGTCGGAAAATTCGAGATACACTTTTAGACTAAGAGCAAGAAAGAAGTTCACTAGAATCACATATTGTGTTAGAATTTAAGATAGACATTATAAAAGCTTAATAGTATTTTACTCTGGAAGAAATATAAATCCTGTAAAGCCTCGAGGTGTTTGATTTCTTTACACAACAACATTATTTTTTTCCTGAAATAAATAATGACTACTTTTATTTTTATTAATATTTACTACGCTTTTATATGTAGCCATGTTTCATTTGCTATTTCACTTTGTTTTTATTTTCGCTAAATATAAGTCCAACCAAAAAAATCCAATCACAACTTAACATATTTTTTCCAAATAGCAAAAATATAATTTGCAACTAACCTTCATTTCTTCGTTTCTAGTAACCATTATATCAACATACAAAAACCGAAGCAATTAGGCTTATGAAGAAAATCGCTACAACGCGTTCAATTTTGTGAAAAAGTCTATTAACAAGATTATATAGTTGGTTTCGTTCGCCGTCACGCAAGTGTGCCAGAGAGGTGAGATGGACGTAAATCGTGCCTAGGTTTCAAAGTAGAAAATCAGTTTTCCATTTGCCGTGTGATTGGAAACAGTGTGCTTCGAGTCGATATGCCCTTGATTTTTACTTATAGCATTTGAAATTGAGAACAGTCGTGGTACAGTGGCACAAGCGGTGAACGCGATTGGTTGGGGGTTCGATTCCCACTCGAAGTAATAAAATATTTTCTTCGCACTTGTGTAAAGCAAATGCGCAGCGTTTTTACGCCACTCAAGATGCAGAGCCTAATTCTGCCGAAAGTGGGGATCTCAATACTAGGTTCTCTCTGCCTATTCTGTTTCAAGCAGGATACAACGTAAATAATCTATTTTTTTAGCAAATACCCACATTTTAACATTTAGGTTATAATTTTGAATGAATGAAGTTTTTGAAGTAAGTTCAGTAGAGATGGAAGATACGAGACGGATGTGTGTGGCGTATTGCTGCCGGTAACAGTTAATGGAGCCTTAGCAGCATTGATGAGACGCCGAAACGCAGCACAGCTGCGCGTTTGGCGGTACATAATGCAGTTTTGGTACCGACACTCTTATACGGCAGCGAAACGTGGGTGTTACAGAAGAAAAATGAAAAAAAAAGAATGCTCTGCCGAGCAGGCACTCTGACCACTAAGCCATACTGTTCTGATAAAGCTACGTCGAAATTTTCATACGCTTGCCTTTTGTGGCTTAGTGAGCAGAACGCCTGGTCAGTTTCCAGGAGGCGCGGGTTCGAGTCCCGCTACATTCAATTTTTTATACGTTTTCTAAATAAGTACCAACTATATCTATTTTGAAACAATTATAATTTGGTGGTATCAATCATCATATAAACAATTAAACGCCTCCAAGTGTGTAATTGTGTTTCCCCATCTTAGTCATAATTGAATAGAGTAGAATAGAATTGATCGCATCGCATCAACATGATGTAATTTACCAATTTATATTTACAGTCTATGATAAAAATATGTGGACACATATTGGTTGTAGGAAAAGTATTTTTATTATCTTATATTTTTGGAACCTAGTGTTAAGTCACTTTTTCCCATTAAGACACTTCCAGTCTACAAATTGAGTGACGGAACTCAACGCTACGCTTTGCCTCGTTACTAGAGCGAGAAAATGGAAATATTTCATATCCTGAGTGAAAATCGAACCGAACATCTGTTGCTTTTACAGTCGCCGCCAGCCAGACCCCGCGCCACCACTGGCCTCATTGCTTAGTTTAATGGATTTGCTTAATTAAACGCCGTTCTTTGGTAGTGAGGAAATTAAATTATTTAAATATGAAAATGTTTATGTGTATTGACACATTTGCTTTGCGTTTATAGTCGGACGCTGTTCCAATTCTCTACGATAGTCTGAATTGTAATTAAGTATTGATGCTATCGCGACACGTTTGGGAAATGTCAGTTTGTACACCACTGTTATATTATGTTCCTTGAAGCGTAGATTTTTTTTTATTTTATTTGTTTCCCTTACTTTTGTTAATTTATCTGCTAAATAGTAAATCAGCTTCACGCTGTATCCCGCACACAGCAGGGTAGGCAGAGGGAACCTAGTGTTAAGACACTCCGTTCCCCATTTTTCGCCGAATTCTGGAGGCACTGTGTGCTGAGTGGCGGATCTCAACGCCGGTACCTACTAATAGTTTTTATTAATTAATATGTTAGGCTATAGTTATATATATTATATAATTCGTCTAGTAAACCATGACTAAATACACAAGAATGACTTAAAACTAGACTAGATTAATACTCTTTGAGTATTTTTCTTATTTAAATGTGGAATAACACTTTCAAAATGTATAAAATAATATTTATTTTCAGAATTCCGTACCTCAAAAAAACATTCCGGTAGATCTATTATAATTAAATTGGTACAGAAATAATCTGACCTAATATTACGTTACCTCCAAATATTATTAAATTGTCCTAATAAATTTATTTATCGCCTCAATTCTTAGAGCTGTCATATATCACGCATTTGAAAGATAATAACCGCGTTCAGTTAGTGTTCTAATTTTTTAATCAGACATCAAATGAATTAACCGCTAGTTATATTTATACAAAAGTAAACATCTCAAGGATGATTCAATATAGCTTACTTCCAGATATAGATAGCGAAAGCGAAAATCAAGGCAAGGCAAAAAGATTTCAAAATCTGAATATTTTTTTTCGTTAATAAGAGCGTTATAATATTTTAGTTTAAATTTTAGTAAGACATAAATATACAGACATTCAAATAACTTATCGCGGGGACTACTATTATATATTTTTTTAATACTAGATTCTCTCGGTATACCCAGGTTATTGTAAAATATATGATAAGGAAAAAATAAATATAGGCTTAACTTTTTTTAACTTCTTCATAAATGATGATTCATGATGATGATTCTAACCTACGTACATTTAAATCTTCACAACTAAACAATTACTCTCATTAATTAACAGAAGAATTCAAGAATTCAAGATGGAGTTTTATATACATAGGATAGGATAGGATGGAGTTTTATATACTGAGTAGTCTACACAGCAAAGATTATGTTAGTAAAACATTAGTAATATTATAACATTCCAAGAAGGGTGGGGTCAAATAATGCTACACGTTTTTTTATTAGGTAAAAGTATTTAATATTTCAGCTTCACTCTGTATCCCGAATACAGCAGGGTAGACAGAGGGAACCTATTGTTAATGCACTTCGTTCCCCACTTTCCTCCGGTTTTTTTCTGAATTCTGGAGGCATTGCGTGTTGAGTAGCGGAACACAACGCCGCGCTTTGCCTCTACACCAGAGCGAAGAATTGAAAATATAAATGTAAAAAAATATTTCATTCTCTCGATTGAGGATCGAACCCACAATCAGTCGATTTTACAGTCACACTTTCGAGCCCCTTCGCCACGATTGGCTTCCAACTTTTTGAAATAAACAATATAAAATGTTCTAATTAAAATTTTAAATACCTACGTCAATAAAATGTCAAGAAAACGGGAATTTACATGGTTATTTATTACAATGCTAGTACACTTACTCTGTCATTGAAAAAATTGCAAGCATGTGGCTTTTGAGGATGCCGACAGCGGTAAGGGCGTCCCCAGCGGGACTCTAACTTCGTCTTGCGGCCATCGAACGAACCGGTTATCATTGGTATATGATTAGCCTCTGTCTTTATATAATACATAGGTTTATCTGGGCATTTAAGTACAAGTGACTGAGCGTATAATGTTTAATAGCACTTTCTTTAAAAATTTGAATACATTTAATTTTAATTTTGAAATCTGTTTTATATTAAGCAAATTATCATAATGTCGTTTTAAACTAATTTTCTTAAGTGTTGATTATGTTATTTATAATTGCTTATTGCTTTTATCGCTCCGCTGGAATCTTGCTCACATTAATTTGACCGACAATGTTATATTACGTCATTTTGATTTTATCTACATTCTTAATTATTGTGAACCATGTTTTCTTTACATAAATAGGAATTGTAAACTAAAACAACGCCTTATATGGTAATAATGAAATGTTGTAAGAAACTTGATTGTTTTATTGTACCCATTACCCATTTCGAGAGAAGTTAGTTATTTACGGATCATCTTTCTTTTTAAATAAAAAAATCACTCATAACAATATTGGCAAGTAAATTAATATTGAAGTGAAGCAACGGCTTATTTGCTATTTTGGCCATATAATGAGAAAAAATAGGGAAAATTTGGAACGGTTAGTCATTGTTGGGAATACTGAAAGCAAAAGATCACGTGACCGATCCCCAGCGTAATGGACCGACCAACTATACAGTGGGAATCTCGCTTACAAATTTCACGAGGTGGTGAGGTGCACAATGGATCGCAACCGATGGCAGGAATGCATTCGTGTTGTTTTATCTTTTTTTAACTTCACGCTATATCCATAGGTAGCCACAAAGACCCAAGGAATCTGGTGATGAGACACTTCATTTCCATTAGAACACTCCGTTCCCCAATTCTCGAGACTTTGCGTGTTGGGTGGCGAAACTCAACGACTCAACCGTTTTGCCTCGTAACAAGAGCGAGAAGAAAAATAAATAAATGAAATATTTCATTCCTCAGAGTGGGAATCAAACTCACAACCGTCGCAATTGCAATTGCATACATGTGCCCTTCGGGTCGTGGCTCTTTGTCATCTAGAGCGGAAAAATAAAACTATATCAAATATAATCACCGCTAGTCAGAATCAAATTCACCGTCTCACATTTACAGTCAGACCCCGAGTCACTGCGCCATGAGAGCTTCAGAAAAGTTAATAATATGAAATGAAATATATGAAATTATATAGGTACATACATAAATATCTATATAATTTCATATATTTCATCAAAACATCTTTATAATATATCCTATATTCAATGGAATAATCGAATAGAATTCGTCGAAGCGTTTTCTACGGACACCAATTCGACGACGCGGTAAACTAGATAATGAGTGAGCGGATGCACGCGTCATTAGAGCCATCGGTGATACACAGTTTGTACCCATTTCGTCTATTACTTAAAATAAATCAAATAAATAAATCAGCTTCACGCTGTATCCCGCACACTGCAGGCTAGGCAAAGGGAACCTAGTGTTAAGACACTCTGTTCCCCATTTTCTGCCGAATCTGGAAGTATTGCGTGTTGAGTGGTGTCCTCGACACCAGATTGAAGTAAATAAAATTTAAGTAAATATTTCATCTCCTCGAGTGGGGATTGAACCCACAACCAGTCGGTTTTACAGTCACACTTTGTGCCCCTGCGCCACGACTGGCCTCTATTACTTGAAATATTATAATTAAAGTTTTGTTTGTATTTTTTTTAAATAGTAACTTAGTTGAGAATTGCTTCGAAATTCATAAAAGCGTTGTCGATTTCTTCTTGAGTTAGATTTTATAAAATGTAAATATATAATAAAACTTCACAGATACAAATATGCAGTGAGAACTTAGTGTAAAAACACTTCGTTTTCCATAGAGTAATTCTTTTGAATAATAAAAATAAAACTTACAATCGAGCAGGGAATAAGCTATTGTAATATACATATACCTTTTACAGTACCGTATATCTCTATTGTTACGAACTTTCAGCTCAATGATTACATGAGTTATTAATGATGGTTCTATCAATGAACAATGATATGCTTGTTGCTAATTATTTAGTCGATATTTGAAGAATAACTGTACTCTAACTAACCTATATTTGTTTTTCATTAAGTAAGAAAATTTCAATTTCAAAATTGTTATTATTTCGCCTTATTATTTTAAAGATTCGCAAAATGGGCAGAATCTTCTCCTTTTGGCTTCCTGGCGCTTTTTGTCAAGGACTTCCTTCTGACTCAATCTATTTTTTCACGGTCTTCTTATTCAAATTCGATTATTTTCTAATATCCTAATTTTCTAATTTTCTAATATCGCTCTGGTACCAAGGCAAAAGCCCGGCGTTGAGTTCCGCCACTCAACATGCAATTCTTCTATATATTCCGCGGAGAGTGCGGAACGGAGTGTTTTAACACTAGGTTGTATCTGCCTATCCTATTGTGTTCGAGATACAGAGTGAATCTGATATTTATTTTGGATTATGAAGTAGTTATTTATGTTCCTAAAAACAAAGATTAACATAAACAGCTTAAGCTTATCCTGCAATAATGCGCAAAATAAAAAAGAAGCATTATTCAATTATTTTCTAATATCCTAGGTTTTATCCCTAGACGCTTCCTTGTATGGATAAAACCCAGACCAGTGCGTAACCTGCTGACGCTCTTGGAGCTTATCCGCTACGTTACGGACAATGGTCATAGATAGGATATTTAAATAAATAAGTAAATATTTTTTATATCCTTTTCAAATAAGAAGTTTCATTTTAAAAGTTTGCTTATTATTCCACTCGAATGATTGGTTATTCTCGTTTGAATCCATACTTTAGCGCCGAAGAAATACTTCGTAAAAAATCCATAATATTAGCCGTGTCTAAATATGTAGTCTAATGTATGGATTTTATTTATTTCTGCCTTTATATAAACATTATGAATATATTTCATATGATTCATATTATACAAATATTTATCTCAAATTTGAATTGGATTCAAGGCACTTATAGGGATATCAAAGTGCCTCAAGTCCAATTGCGACTGTTATTGTTGACAGCAATGTTTACAGCAGCTGACGTTGAGTAGCCCGTGTCACAGCACCGATAAATGTTTAATATATGTATAATAAAACTTAGTGTGATAATTTTTGTTAAATAAATCAAATCAGCTTCACGTTGTATCCCGCACACTGCACGGTAGGCAGAGGAAACCTAATGTTAAGACACTCCCCTCCCCACTTTCTGCCGAATTCTGGAGGCATTGCGTGTTGAGTGGCAGAACTCAACGCCGCACTTGTCCTCGACACCAGAGCGAAGAAAATGGAAATATAAATTTAGGTAAATATTTCATCTCCTCGAGTGGGGATCGAACTCACAACTAGTCGGTTTTATAGTCACACTAGTGCCACTGAGCCACAACTGCCCTAATTTTTGTTAAAATGAATAATAAATAAAAAAAATTAAATAAAATATTTAAATGTAATATTAATATTATTATATTGAAGTGATATTTGCTGTTAATTTTCTCGTATTCGGCCATATATCTTTTTTTTGAAAAATGGTTATATACATTAGTTTATATACCATATGGTCGCCAGCTGTGTCGACTTTCTCGCTTATTGTTCAAAGCATTTAAACGTAAACTTAAATGTAGTAATGTTAACAAAAATCAAATCTATATAATTTGTCATAAACTGTCGAGGCCCATATGCACAAGTGTGTGACTGTAACGCGACGATTATGGATTCGACCCCCACTCGAGGAAATGAATTATTATTTATTAATATTTTCATTACTTCGCTCCGGTACCAAGGCAAGAGCCCGGCGTTGAGTTCCACCACTCAACATGCAATTCTTCTATAAATTCCGCGGAAAGTGCGGAACGGAGTGTCTTAACACTAGGTTCTGTCTGCCTATCCTATTGTGTTCGAGATACAGAGTGAATCTGATATTTATTTTGGATCATGAAGTAGTTATTTATGTTCTTAAAAACAAAAATTAACTTAAACCGCTTAAGCGGATTCTGCAAGCTTATCCTGCAATAATGCGCAAAATAAAAAAGAGGCATTATTTACACAGAGAAAACTTTAATATAAAAAATCCAGTTTTCTATATTCATCAGACATAGCTTGTTGCGTAGCCTGCGCTCAACGCCGCAATGTGTTTTGATAGAGATGAAAGGAAAATAATATTTACCTCAAGTAGAAATCTAATTCTAAATCACTTTTTATAAACAAAGGCTGTATAATTGCGCCATGTCAATAAAAAAAATACTACATATTAAAATTGAAATAAGTGGCGCATAATGTAATCTAACAGCTTTATATTATCATACTAGCGACCCGTTCGCGGTTTCGCCCGCTTAAACTAATAAATTATTTACTTAATACACTGAATTACGTTCGTGTTTTAATATACCTATAATGTATGTTTGCAGCGCACTTAAAATTTCTAATGTGAAAAGTATTATAACCTTAGGTTGCAATTTCGTAATTTTCATAAGAATAGTCAATTGAATGTTTATAAAAAAATACAACTTATCGATACTTACAAAAAAATCGTAACTCATTGATGCCTGTACATGGAAGACACGTTTTTTTGAGTTTGTTATTACGGGTATCTAATAATGTAATAGAACTTGGTCAGTTTGTCTGTTTCCCAAAAACCATAAATTTCCATAAAATTCATTAGTTTTGAGAATATTATTAAGTTTAATTCATAAAATATATTTGATACTTCCTTAACATGATGATTATTTCATGTTTTTTTTATATACACTCTTAAGAAAGTTCTACAAATGAATGTAACGTTATGTACGTTGATGATTAAAATATATTTATATCACCACGTCATATAAACACAATATCAACTTTTATAAACTTTGAACTCACAATCAGAATTTACTTTCCAAATGCATTTACTTTTTATTGTAGACGTCGCTTTTTGAGCTAGTCTTGACAAATAAATATGTAATACTTTATAATTTTTTTTAATGTCACCAATGTCGACGTTTAAAATAATGTTTTTGGTATACTAAAAAACGATTAATTGTACTTTCTTTTAAATAAGGATTAGTTCATTAAATGAAGATAAGTGATTAAGTGATTACCTGTGAGTAATCAACGTAATTTGATTTTATCAGATTTTTATTAACTGACTTCTGAAAAAGGAGGATGTTATTAATACGACTGCATTTTTTTTGCTTGTTACCTTTTGAACTTGAACTTAAACTTTTGAGTTGAGTTTGAGGGTTTGTACCTTTTTAAGAAAAAAGAAAGCCTTATAAGATTACTTTATTGTCCGTCTGTCTGCCTGTCAAGAACTTTTATCTCAGGGAGATATCGAATTGAAATACCACATACATACATCTATGGCCCCCTTATTTCCTAAATATTTTTTTTTTCTACATTTACTGAAAATAAAGATAATTGGCCGTTTATATTGCAAAAACCGCGTATTTCGACACTATAAAGGCAATCAAAATTAATAATTTACTTTCAGTTAACTTAGAATTATAACTATGAAATTTGTTAGCTAGCATCCACGGGTAGTACTAGTTTAGGAAAAGATTTGAAAATTATACATTTATGTGTAAATCCTAAAAAATAATAGCCTTAAAAAGGGTGGCAAAGGAGGGAAGATATTAAAGCCGCTAGTTGAAGTTAGGTAACAGATGAAAGGGCTCTGGTTTAGCCAAGCCTGAAATTCAGAAAAAACTCAAGACCTTAAATTTTTTACGGAACCCTCGGTGGGCGAGCCGGACTCGCGCTTGTCCGGTTTTTTTTATTTGAAATCTAGTGCGTCCCGTGTGGTCCCATTGCGATTTGGTCCATTTCTAACATTGGTATAAAAAAATCATTCACTACCATTCAGTAGTTATTAGTTAGGTATTTTAAGTAATTTTTAATTTTTTTAAAGAAACTATAATGAAAACTGAGATGAAACCTAAAAATGCACTTCCACACCTTAGATTATCTCCATACAAAAAAATCGATATTTTCTGTCCAGCTGTTTTGCGTGAATGACGAACAAACAAACAGACAGATAGATAGGCAGAATATAATTATGCTGAGTGGTTTGGTGGTTTTAGCTTCTATAATCGATATATTACCCGATCTAATCATGTACAGAATTGATTTTTTTATCCTTTTATTATATAGACATAATATGACATACAGTGTAAACAAATAATGCGTCAATATTAAAGAATTTATATTGCTATATTATTATTAACAAATGATAATTTGCTATGCGGTTAGTTTTTGTGTGTATGTTTTTATAATAACTGTCATGAATCAGTATAATCATAATATACAGTCATACTAGGCATTTTAGTACGGCTGTTGTATTAGTATTGTAGAGTAAATAAAAATAACTCAAAATACACAGTTAGATGCCGGCGTGGCGCAGGGTCACAAGAGTGCGATTGTAAATGCAGTGGTTGTGGATTCGATTCCCACTTCGTTCCCATTTCATATTGTAATTTCTGCTATGGTAACGCGAGGCAAAGCGCAGTTTTCAGTTCCACCACTCAACAAGCTCGCATCGTTCGGTTGCATATTCGTAACTCCTATAAGAATATTGAACTGAATGTTTAAAAAAAAAGAACAACTTACCAATATCTACAATAAAATAGTAACTCATCCACCGATGAGTCTGTACATGAAAGATATATTATAAGAAAAAAAATATAATTCTAATTTTAAGCAAAATGATTTTGAGATTACAAATTTACTATTTAAAATTACATATTTTGATTTCGGGATATTCGGAAATTTACAATTTAAAATATTATATATTTAATTAAAATATTGGAATTTAAACATTCTAAACCTTAAATTTCAAAATAGACAAAAAAAGAAACTAAACGGAATAGTCACTAAATTCTATCTACTGACAACATTAATCAAATACACAACATTTTCTTTGCAAATAATAAAGCGATGCCTGCAGAATTAGGCGAAAAGTGGTGAACGGAGTGTCTTAACACTAGCTTCCCTCTGCCTACCCTACTATGTGCGGGATACAACAAGAAGCTGATTTCTTTACAAGTAACTAAACTGAAATCATGAAATCCAGAACATTACCACAACACTTAAATATCATAAATAAATAGTTTACATAATTTTAGATCCAAATCACTATACAAATAGTGAGTAAAATCTCAGAAACTGTAACTACCTTACATATGTATAAGTAAATCTTCAGATAAACACATTTATCGTAACATCAAAGTTAAACAAGACGTAGATTCTTGGAGCTAATTGCTCTAAACAACTTGAAAACGTTAAAGCCAACTCGCAAAGTTTGTATAGTTCATCAGAAATCAAGAGAAAATTGATTTACTATAGAAATTTGCCAATGAAGTCGTATTTCGTGTTTGTATTTGAGAAACATTTGTTAATTATACGTTAGCAGTGTCATAAAAGATCAGCTTTCTCTTCAATCCAGAGTTGATTTCATATATTAATTAATACTATAAATAATGTGATGTGGTGTGGTATGTGCTTGTAAACGCGACGGTTGTGGGTTCAATATTTTTGCCTTATAAGTGCCTAAACACTAGGTTCCCTCTTCCTACCATGCTGAGTATAGCGTGGAGCTGATTTAAAGTATTTTTTAATAATATTTTCATTTTTGCACTCTAGTTTCAAGACAAAGCGGCGTTGAGTACCGCCACTCAACAGTAGACATATAAAAAATCAATGGGCGATTTAACGCTGCTACTTCAATAGATCACTCAATCGGTTAATCACCCAGGTTATTGTACTCTTTACGCGTTATCTGATGATAACTAATATATCATACTGTAATTGCAACTACTACCACAGTACTCAGTTAAGATAAATACATGTACAAAAATAGATGCCGCCGTCTTGCGACTACAAATGTGACGGTTTTGGGTTCGATTCCAACTCAGAGGAAAGCAATATGTATATATTTATTTTTTCATTTTTTTCGTTCTAGTTTCGGCAAAGCGCAGCGTTGAATTCCGCCACTCAATACGCAATGCCTCGAAAATTCGGCGGGAAATGAAGAACGGAAAGTTCTTTCTTCTGTACTGCACTGAAAATCTAAAATGAATCACTATGAATCTAAAATGAGAAAAATAAATATTTCTTTTTGTAGCTTCATGCTTTTCCAATTTATTAACATTGTGTTAAGGCACTCCTTTGTCTACTTTCTGTCCCTTTTGTTTTATAAAAAGACTTTATTTTACCAGAAAGGTAAAATGCAAATAGTTGAAATAAAATTTTATCATTATTCTGACTGGTGAAGGAACCTATATATCGGTTTAAGGTCAAATGCCTTCCCGTTACGCCGCGATAGCGTCAATTTTTTTCATGAAGAAATAAGATAGTAAACAAGTAATATAATAGGGCCAGTAAAAAAGTAAGAGGGCTACCCACCTAGTAAAATTAGAGTGTAGAGTTTAAATTTCGCCTAATATTTCACTGAGGCCAGTCGTGGCGCAGGGGCACAAAGTATGACTGTAAAACCGACAGGTTGTGGGTTCGATCCCCACTCGAGGAGATGAAATATTTACTTAAATTTATATATATTTACATTTTTTCGCTCTGGTATCGAGGACAAGCGCAGCGTTGAGTTTTGCCACTCAACACGTAATGCCTCCGAAATTCGGCAGAAAGTGGGGAAAGGAGTATCTTAACACTAGGAACCCTCTGCCTACCCTGCAGTGTGCGGGATACAGCGTGAAGCTTATTTATTTTTTATTAACAATATCCGATGTGAAAATTGGCAGCTGCATAGGATAGGTGCACACTTTTGTGAATCATGTTTTTATATATAAAAACATGATTAACAAAAATCTACAGTATCATCATTGTAAATAAGTCCTATGTACGTCGAGCTTTCTTGAAATGTAGTTTTTTTTTCGACTTCCTAGGCACTTAATGCCTAGTTATGGCTAGTACTAGTTCATCTTACAGTATCATAGTTCATCTTACAGTATCAATTTGTTTTAGCTTCACGCTGTTTCACGCAAAAAGAAGGAAGCGAGTATCAAGTCCTGATTATCCGCCCAATTTCCGAGATATTCCGTGTTGAGTTGCGGAGTTCAACGCTGCTCTATATCTAAAATGTCTATAGAAAGATAAAAAAAGAATTTAATATAAACATATGTGCAAGTTTATAAATCTGTAGTCTGCTAACTACTCCACTCTGACGTCATGTAAAGCTCACTTTGGATTTTTCTCTCGCCTACTATCAGTTGATGAACTGGTGTGATCGAGACCGCACGTTATGCGCCGGCGCAGCTAATAACATCGCGAGTTAAAATGATTTGTTGATTAATTGTGTTTTTGTAATAATATTTTAATATAGATTTTGTGTTTGGAAAATAAAAGGGAAAAATGAGAAACTTTTATTGGAACTTTCCTATATTTGTTTTGTAAGTATTTTTTTTTATTTTATTTGTTAAGTGTTATATATCTTAATTTTATGTTCTTTAAAATTTAGAAACGTTTAGCGTATTTTTTATATTTATTGTAATAATGATAATTAAAATATACGCAATGCCTCCAGAATTCGGCAGAAAGTGGGGAACGGAGTGTCTTAACACTAGGTTCCCTCTGCCTACCCTGCTGTGTGCGGGATATAGCGTGAAGCTAATTAAAAATTTAATTAATTAATTAAAATATACACATATATTTCTGTAATTTAAATAAAAAAAAATTATGGTCGTCGTAGCATAGGGTACAAATGTGTAACTGTAATATGACGACTGTGGGTTCAGTTTCCACTCGGGGGAAAGTATTATTATTGATTAATATTTTCATTTTTTCACTCTGGAGTCAATGCAAGCCCGGAGTTAAGTTCCTCCACTCAACTCGCAATGCCGCGAAAATTCGGCGAAAAGTTGGGAGTGGAGTGGTAGTACTAGGTTCCCTCCGTCTACCCATTGAAAAAAAATACTCTTTTTTTATCCCATAACATCAAGTTACTTAAATATCTAGTGTTAGACCTGAACGTGTTCAACATACTATGTCTAAGTGCTTAATTTACTATTCTCTTCGTGACAGACCTCTTACACTTTAGTACCAAGTGAATTTGTACTCGGAATAAATATAACTAAATAAAAACATTTTAAAATATATTTTAGATTATAGTTTCTTCTCTTTTAGCTTCATGCTTTATCCCGCACAAAGGATAGGCAGAGGGAACCTGGGAACTCAGTGTTAAGACTCTCCGTTCTCCATTAAGACACTTCAGTTCCGCACTTTTCTCCTTATTCTCATTAGCGTATCTAGAGATATTTTCTGGGGGAGGCTTGGACTTTTGGTTTGAACAGATATGTTCATGTAAATGTTGTTTTCATTAATTTTTCGTGACAATTTTTGTTGAAAGTAACATTTTTTAGGTGGGCACCAGACTATTCTGGGGTGGGCACGACCCATCCGGCTCCCCTGGCTCTTACGTCCATAATTATTCATCAGGCAGTGCGTGTTGAGCGAAACTTAACAGAGAGTAATACTAAGTTCCCTCTACCTACCATGCTTTGCGTGGTATACAGCAAGAAACTAAAAAAAAATAGAGTTCGATGACATTCCATATAAAATGGCAGTAATGATATTAAGTCATTGCAACTGAAATAAAATATCTTAAAAGTAGTTTATTTATGTAATAAGTATATTAAAATGAGATAAACAGGTCAAGTTATTGTATAGTTTATATTTTGTATATACTTATTGAACAGTATATTAGTCATAGTATGTACTCATATGTAGGCATGTACCTACGCATTGTGGACTTGGATACAAACCTTGTCAAAAATAATATAATTTTCAAAATTTTTTTCAAATCTTACAATAAATTTCGAAAATTAATATATTCTGAGATATTATTTTGGTGAAATTAACATTTGCATTACTCAACAAGATTGATTCTATTGAGCAGGTGGTTATTTACTACATAATTTTTGTCATAAAATATTTTGTATATAATATGATAACAAATTTCTAAGTCGTGAAACCGTGACATTTACCAGGAATTTTTAATTCATAGACTGCAACCGGCTGTTATATAATAAATAATTTAAGGGAAATTTTCCATATATACATGCATAATTCCCCCTCCCCTTCGGTACGAAAACTGCGGCGCGGCGTAGTGTTCCGCCAGTCAACACGCAATTTCAAATTATTGGGAAAGCGAGGAACGGAGTATCTTACCACTAGGTTTCCTCTGCCTCCTCTAATACAATTAACATTAAAATTATCACTAAAGACAGTTTTATAAGTTTTCAAAGCTGTAATATTTAAATATAGTAGTCATAATTTAATATATAATTATACTAAACGTATTCAAACTTAATACAATTGCATTTGCGCTAAATGATAAATCAACACTAGTAGCTGTAATCAATTCTATGGCCCTGGTTAAGACAGCGCACCAGCCACCAGGTGTTCACTGTAATGCCTCAATATTAATATCATTAATAAGCGCCGTAGGTCCTCTGTGGATTATACAATAAAAAAAATCCGCTTCACGCTGTATCCCGCACACAACAGGGTAGGCAGAGGGAACTTAGTGTAAAGACACTCCGTTCCCCACTTTCCACCGAATTCTGGAGGCTTTGCGAGTTGAATGGCGGAAATCAACGGAGCCTCGACACCAAAGAAAAATGAAAATGTAAATTTAACTATTTCATCTACTCGAGTAGGAATCGAACCCACAACCAGTCGCGTTACAGTCACAATTTGTACACCGCGCCACGACCGGCCTCAGAGTGGATCATTTAATATTTTCTATTAGCTTCACGCTGTCACCTAACTAGATTGAAAGAGTGAACCTGGTAACCTTGTAGACACTCCGTTCCTATTAAAGACTCTTTCGTTCCCTACCAACAGCCGTATAATGGAGGCATTGCGTATTGAGTTACTGAACCCAATGCTTTGCGAACTCTTTCTAAATTTTAATAGGAACAATTTTTGTTACGACTGCTTTGTCCTCACAGTTGTCCATTTAGAAATAAATGACACAAAATTAAAGAAAAACTATAAATAATATAACGTTGTTATTGTGAATACGAATTTTATTTCATATTAATACATTATTTCGAACACTATCTCGTTCTGACGCCTGCCCAAGCGCACGAGTGAGCACATGGGATGGGTCAAGAGTTAAATGCACATGCAATATTTTTAAATGCCGTTATAGTAGACGATCCCTACGTCGCGCGTACATTAAATATTAAACAAGAGATCTTGTAATAGATTTAATTATAGTGTTTATAATGTAATTATATGTTATTTTAATTATATATATCAACTAATCATGTTTTTTATTATTTTCATTCGAAGAAAATACTTATTTTGACCCTTAACAACAAACTAACGAGAAACTTATAGCTATTATATCTCTAAATGGACAAGTGTGACAACAAAGCTGTCATAAAAAAGTTGTTCATACGGAAATAACCTATGATATACATCTTATTACTATTGGAGAGTGGTCCCAGGTTTCATACATTTTTGCCCATTGTCCTTTGGGAAAATAATAAAAGTAGAGGAAAAAATACTGCATTTCTCTTTATTACATATTAACAACGGTCCTAGTCGTTACTCTGTGAGCCTAAAATAATAATTACATTGTTTTCTTTAAGAGAAAGTGCCAACCGTCGTCATCCACAGTGAATGAGGAGCGAGTATTTGTCATATTTTTTCAATATTTAACTTTTTGATTGAAGCCACACCCGATATTACTTTGACAATTGGCAACTAAGTATGTCAGTATATATTGATATGAAAAAAAAGGATTTACGATATATTTAGGATATTATTACTTTTATTTTGTAACATAGAGTAATATGAATATTTAACTGAACAATAAAATAAATAAAAAATGAAAGTATTAATTCAATTTAATTAATACTCTAATTTTCACTTTACTTAAGTTACTTAAATTTATATTTCCATTTCTTCGCTCTGGTGTCGAAGTGCGGCGTTCAGTCCTGCCCCTCAACACGCAATGCCTCCAGAATTCGGCAGAAAGTGGGGAATGGACTGTCTTAACACTAGGTTCCCGCTGCCTACCCTGCTGTATGCGGGATACAGCGTGAAGCTGATTATTTATTAATTTAAAACTATATTTATAATCTTCAAGATTAGTTTTTATTATAAACTATTGTACAAATTTTTGTGACTAGGCATCAACAAATACAGTCGATTCTCGCTAACTCAAACCAGCGCTAACAGCGCTCACAGTTATCACGAGATTCCTTAGATAATCTCTTTATATTTCGAACTAAATCAATACATTTTTATACACCCGGTAATTCGAACAAAAATATATTAAAAAACACCTAGAAGTCACAGAGAAAAGTACATATTGAGACAAGTTTAAACTTGCATTTGTTACTTATTTAGAAAACGTATAAAAATTTCAACGAACCGGGACTCGAACCCGCACCTCCTGGAAACCGACCAGGCGCTCTGACCACTAAGCCATACGTTCTCATCAAACTACGTCGAAATTTTTATATTGCATTTGTTTTTTAATGATTATGTTGACACACATTTTCGCTCAAATAGTTTTTTTTTTTTAATTATAACTCAATTGATTAATTATTATAGATTCATAATTGATTAATACTCAATAATTAACATTTTTACTTTTCTCTCAAAAAATTGGAACCATTTGATAATTCAAACACCTCGATAATTCATAATATTTTAAAGGTCCCTCGAGTTTTGAAATTAACAAGAAACGACTGTATATACAATGTAAACATTACTATCCCATTCACTTACTACAAGTGTATGCTAACTACGCGCGAACCGGTATATTGTTAAATATAGAAATCTACGGTTCTATTTTAGAGGTAATTTTTTCGTTCTTCACTATTTGTCCAGGTTTACAGGTTAAGTAGAAAAAAGCTAATGGTAAACACTAATTTCTACTGTCTCTAGAGGCCAGGAGCAGTGGCACAAAGTGGGACTTCAAACGTGACAAATTGTAGATTCGTTCCCCGAAATGAAATATTTCACATTTCCGTTTCTTCGCTCTGATGTCGCAGCAATGCGTGGTTTTGAGTTCTGCCATTCAATGCATCGTGCATTGCCTTTAGAATTAGTGAAAAACGGGGAAAGGAGTGTCCTAACACTAGGTTTCCTCTGCTATCAAAAACATAAATGTTAAATGAGTGCCAAGCTAACTGTTAAGTAATGCGTCGCTATCGACTCCAACGAAATATTATCAGATCTATATGGATGCCGAGTTGTGTTCTCCCGGGATAAAATTTAAGCTCTAAATTTGACTTGGCTATTTTTTAGAACTGGATGCTTTCTTATTTTCTGCTTATGTGTATGATTCGTTTTGTAATTCATCACTATATAAAGAAAGTAGTGATAAATTAGTCTTTTGTCCAATTAGTGTGTGTTTTTTTTTATTTTTATGGTTATGCGCGATTCGAAAATGCAACGCAGCATTTTTCTAGCCATACCTAACATTCCGTGGATATAAGTCAGGAGTTCTAATTACTATCATATTAAACATATGACATCATATTGAAAATTTAAAATTTATGTAGATTCCTATAATAGAAAATATATCAGAACAATAAGCGAATCACAGGTACTGTTGGTGACTATTATCAAAACACATAGTCCATCCTCTTGGGAGCACTCAACTAAACAACGAATAGAGTCGATAAATCCTATATTTGGAAATAGCCTTACGGAATATCTAGTCTTTGCTAGCGGAATTTAATAGCTTTTCTATTCTTTAATCAATTGTAAAGAAGTTTTTGTGAAATGTTATTTTTTCTGTTAAAATTAATTGTAACAATTTGTTAGGTTTTTTTTTACATTTTGTAAGGTGTTATTCCACACTTAAGATAGAAAAATACTTATTTAGAAAACGTATAAAAATCTATAAAAAATAAAATATAAATAAGTTGTAATAAGTGTATAAAAATGTCGACGTAGCTTGCTTGATGAGTCGGTTTCCAGGAGGCGCGGGTTCGTGTCCCGCTACGTTCAAATTTTTATACATTTAGGATTATTTTTTCAATATATAATAGAAATATTTAAAAAATATTTATTTAAAAAAATACTTAATACCTCAGCCATATTTATGCTAATAGCCGAATCTTATCATCGACATGGAAAATATTTACATTACTGATTTTAGTGAAATTAAGCCGTTCTCTTCAGAAATCATTAGTTTACCAATTTATTAATGCATTTATTTAAACAAATCTCTTGATCGTATTAGAAATAAATAAAAAAATAAATTCAAATTTTAAATTTCAGTTAGCCAGGGCTCTTGCTAAAACATCCGCTACGCTAATAGTGTATCAAGATATATTCAATTAACATATTCTAAACATTTACAAAATATTTTCACATTTTGCTTGGAGAATGTAGAAGAAATCATGACATTATAATTATAATTAAGATAAATAAGTAGGTATATAATACTTTTCTCTTCAGCGAAAAACATAAAAAAAAATAATCTGGCTCTCATTAAGTTACAACGACCGCCATACTATGATTCTTTAAAATGAGCGGAAAACGCTTTAGCTATATTATTGTAAAGTTTCATCTAAATCCGTTGAATATTTTTTCCGTGAAAGTATTATAGAACAAACATTCTTCCTTAGAAACTTTCAAATTTATAATATTAGTGGGATTTTGTAATAGGTAGAAACAACCAACCAATCTTCTTGTCTTCTCCTTGTTTCAAAACCTGTTATACAATGAAATGAAATTAACAATACAAATAGAGGCCGTTCTTACGTTGTACGTAAAAACTTAATTCACAGTTGTGATTGTAGATTCAAATTAGGTAATTTGATAAAATTATATATAATACATAGGTACTATTTAAAAAGCAAAAAAGACGAAAATGTTTAAAATTATTAAAATCTCTTTATCTAAGTTAAACGATGTTGTGGATCCATAGGCAGATGGAGCCGAATGTCTCTCCTTGTTAATTTCTGCAAGCACCGCCCAATTTTCGAAACATTACGTTGTTGAGTGGCGGAACTCAACGCCGTCTTGTAACCAGAGACCAGAACCAGTTATGAGAAATTAAAAATATGTAGTGACTCGAGTTTAAATGAAGGACCCACAATTGTCGCGTTTGCAGTCAGATGCTGTGAATAAAAAAACAGTCAAGTGAGAGTCGGACTTGTCCATATTCGGATTATAAGTCGACGCAGCTAAAATTATGCATAAATGCAAAAAAAAATCTTTAATTACAAATCTTTTTAGTATAATGACTTAAAAGCTTGGTACCTCTGCGCGATCTTGAATCATAGTCTTGACAGACGGACAGACGGACGAAAAAGTGACTCTTATAGAGGCTACTATCCCTATAGGAAATTTTTATCTCTTAAGATCCCTAAAAATAGT
Source organism: Heliconius erato x Heliconius himera (assembly GCA_013421005.1). NCBI lineage: Eukaryota > Metazoa > Arthropoda > Insecta > Lepidoptera > Nymphalidae > Heliconius > Heliconius erato x Heliconius himera. The sequence goes on from JAATLQ010034708.1 coordinate 83,039, forward strand.
CTTGTAAGATTCTATTCTAAGGAGATCTGTAATAAATTACTTAGCGATAAATAAAAGAGTTCTATTACTCTAATATAGGTAATTAAATAAGCTTTATATTTTTATTAAGAATATTAAAAAAATAGAATTACATTAAACCTCATCTCATTGTAACATGTACAGTACAGAAATAGATTTCATTTATTCTCATCGCTATATAAACGTCAGTCCGTCTGTCAGTCTTAAACTTGACGACCCAGACAGATATATTACGTTATTTATATACAAAAGTGTAACTTGTTGAACTGTTCATGTCATTTCATATATTCATATATTCAGTAGATATTTTATTTGTGGTAGCATTATTTGATTACAGTGAATAAAAAAAAAAGATTATATCTTCAATAATATATATCTATATGACTTCGTCTAAGTAATAATTTAATAATAATTTTAGTTTAAATTTCTCGTATTTGACATATATCTAAGATTTTATAGATATAATATGTTTAAATTTACATTTTTTTTTATTCGTCGATTTATTTACAGTTGTATTCTGCTCATTTTTTTTAAACGTTTCTAATATCTTGCTGCATAATAATATTAATATTGCATATTTAAAATCTAATTTATTAAAAGCCGTACGTCAAGCGTCACTCACTTTCAGAGTTTATATAAAGCAAATCATAAATTAAAACAGCTCCCTTCAATATTTTGCTATAATGATCAAATTCTAACATTTAATTAGCAAAGAAACTACAACAAATATATAAATTCAAAAATTCTTTAGATTTGCAATCTCCAACAAAGAATGGTACGATAAGTGCAACAGATGCTTCCAGAATACGTGACCGCACGTACAACCCTCGAGCGCGGAATCCGGTCCCAAGATCCATTTTAGTTATAAAATATATTGTCCGAACACTAAGATTTTTTATATAAGAAGAGAGATTTTTTTATGAGTGTATTGTGTATTGGCTAATTGATATTTTTTTTCTAATTGATATTACATGATTACAATTAATTGAGGCCCGTCATGGCGCAGGGGCACAAACTGTGACTGTAAACGCGAATGATTGTGGGTTCGATCCTCACGCGAGGTAATGAAATATTTATTTAAATTTATATTTTCATTTCTTCGCTCTGGTGTCGAGGCATTCAACACGCGATGCTTACAAAATTCGGCGGTAAGTGGGGAACGGAGTGTCTTAACACTAGGTTCTCTCCGCCTAACCTGCTGTGTGTGGGATACAGCGTGAACCTAAAAAAATAATTGATATTTTTTAATTACTTAATATACAGAAGTGATTCAAATTATCTCGATCAATTTGTTTAGAGAGATAGAATCTTAGGGAGAGAAATCATCTAGATTCTAGATGATTTCGCTTAGATTAGATTAGATTGTAAAATAATAAATTTACCATTGGAATAAGTTTTTTTTTCCTACGTATAGCAGGGTAGCCAGAAAGACGTTAATATTAGGTTACTCGCTTTTCCGAGTTCCGCCGAATTTTCGAAACATTGCGTGTTGAGTGGCGGAACTCAACGCCGCGCTATGTCATTTTACCAGAGTAGGAAAATGAAAATATATACGTAAATCTTTATATTATTATTTTTACATAATGAGAGCAAACCAAATATGGTCAAGTGTCACAATATCTTACATTGTAAAGAAATATAATAAAGATTTATGATGTGAGACTGGTATTTATTTATGTACTAATAAATTGAAGGGTTAAGCATTCTCAGAAAGCGCAGCTCGCATACTTGTCGCTTGAGTTAAGTCATCGAGATATTTAAAGCAAAGTAGGTACTTCAATTTTTAAACACTTGAATTATATTAATAATGGACATTAGTCTTAAGTACATTTATTTTAATCAATTTTGGAACTTTAACCCAATTTACCGTAATTTAATTATCTTAACTTATATTGTTTACGTAGGTTTACACTAAGAGATCTAAGAAATCGACAAGAATAATAAATCACTTGGATTTCCTTCGTTATGTACGTGTGAAGTGATTGAACCGAATGCTGCATTTTGTTTGCATTACAAGAAAGCAAAATCTTATACAAGTTGAAGCTTAATTTAGAGTATACGGACAATATACTATTTTGTAAGAAAAAAAAAGTGGCGGGACTCAACGCCGCTCATTGCCTAGACACCAGAGCGAACAAAATGGAAATATACATTTAAATAAATATTTCATTTCCTCGAATGGAGATCGAACTCACAATTGTCGCGTTACTGTCATACCCTTGTGCCCCTGGGCCACGACCGTCTCTACTGTTTCGTAAGATTTAAAGAAACTTAATTACAACATCATCATGAAACCACCAGACAATGTCTTTTTAGATGTTTACTAGGTGCTGTCCTACAAAATATATTTTTTTCTATAGTATCTAGTATCTAGTAAAACTATTTAAAAAAATAATAATCGCATACATATACATCGCTGTATGAAAATATATTTCAGATGCCAGAAGTTTTAGAAGGTTTACTAAGTGCCAATCTATACGAGAATAATCCACTTAAAATAATTTCTTAAGAAGTATTTATTTTGAATGTATGTCGATATGGGCCACAACTTGTGGTCCAGTGCGACAAAGAGTATCTATAAGCGCGACGGCTATGCGTTCGATTGTTCGGGGGAATTATTTTCATTTTCTAGTTCTAGTGACAAGACAAAAGATACTTAAGAATTATATTTTCGGAAATTGGACAGAGAGTGGGGAACGGAGTGACTTAACTGTATGCTCTATTTGGGCGATACAACACACAACACATATATAATAAAACCTATATAATATTTAAAACATCGCATCAGAAATACAAACCGCGAACTATAAAACTCATATTAATATGAATAAAAACATTCAAAAAGCGTTAAACTCTGTTTTATAAGTTTTATATGGTTCTTAATAACCATTCAAGAAGGCTATTAAAAAAAAGGTTAACAATTAATTACATACTATAAATAAACAGGTGATATGATCGACCTAGATTACGTCCTAGATCGACAGTGTCCTGAATTAAGTCATGTTTAATTACTACGCGTCCTAAGTCACGGTTCGAAAATGAATAATTCATTGCGTTCTTTGTTTCTTAATGCGTTGATGGTCCAGTCGTTTGAGGTTTCTTCTGTAGTAAATATCTACTGAGCTAAATGTTTATATACAAAAATGTTTGAGGCCAGTCGTGGCGCAGGGGCACAAAGTGTGACTGTAAAACCGACTGGTTGTGGGTTCGATCCCCACTCGAGGAGCTGAAATTTACTTAAATTTATATTTCCATTTCTTCGCTCTGGTCTCGAGGCAAAGCGCGGCGTTGAGTTCTGCCACTTAACACGCAATGCCTCTAGAATTCGGCAGAAAGTGGGGAATGGAGTGTCTTAACATTAGGTTCCCTGAGGCCGTTCAAGTATTACGTAAGCAGTTTTTTTTGAAATTTTTATACGCTTGTTACAAATTATTTATGTTGTTAGCATATAGATAAAATAAAATAATGTTTTTACCATATAGATAAAGATTTTATTCTGGAAACCTAGTGTTAATACCTTTAATTTCCATTTCCAGTGCTGGAAATCAACTTCGTGCGTTGCATCGTTACCAGAGTAAGGAAATGAAAATGTTTTATAAAAAAAATCCTCGAGTGGGAATCGAGCCCACAACCCATGGCGTTTACAGTCACACGCATGTGCGCTGCTCCACATATATACTTATGTAATGTGCGAGTATATATATAAATTTAATTTATATATTAATAATACGTGAAGCAAAAATGTTGGACCCCTTTTTAAAAAGATAGCGCAGACGGAGGAGTGTGAAATTTGGCACACTTTCTGTTCTGTACAACTATTTTGTAGGTAAAAAAATATTGTAGGAATTTCTTCACCTTTTATTAATTGTATTGCATTGAGTTACATATACATAAGCATTCCCGAATTGAAAAACATAATAAAATGTAACATTTTTTTTTAATCTAACTAAATACGAAACACTCTACAAACTAATTTATAAGTTGCCAGTGAGGTACAACTACAAAATAAATATCCATTCTATTCGTGTAGTAAATATAAATAGCGATGAAGTCACGTTACACAGTTTGCCGACAATGTTAGAAAACCTGTTGAATTATAAAATGTCACTAAATTATACCAATAGTATATGCGATTGCTCTGTGCGTCTGTCTATTACGTCTAAAGTACTAAACCGATTTTAATAAATTCAAAACAAGGATGATCGTAAGAAAAGAATCTATCGAAGATCGTAAGAGAAATCGAAGAGAAGATCCTAAGAAGAGAAGAAATTGGAATAGGGCATGAAAGTTTTAAGAGAAAGCGCAAAACATAATAAATTTACATACACGGATTTGTGCTTCTTAAAAAGATGTACAAAAAAGTCCGCGATAATATCTCCTAAAAAACAACTCACAATAGCTATTTTTCGTTTTACATATTACAAAAAAATTCCCCGGCTTTGCACGTGTATGTTATGTTATGGCGTTAGTGTTCTATATACTTTGTTTTAATCAATATGACAAGAGTTTTTGAGAGAGTTTTTTGTTTTCTAGTAATAGATAAAAAATCTTTTTTTTTTATATGGGGAAACATAAGGAAGAGTGCAGGTTATATTGTCTTAATTTGGCGGGAGCCGAGGGAACCGAGTCTTCACACTAGGTAGATATATATAACACAAAAAACTACTGAACCGATCTCAGATAGTAAAACAAAAAAATTTTAGAAATTTTGTAATTTAATTCAATGTATTGAGCATTTCCACATAAGTGACACTAAAAGGGTACTGTAAATATAATAATAGATACACAAAAACAATTCAAATTATCGAATCATGTATTCCACTCAGGCGAAGTCGCGGGCGGGGCGGTCAGTTTTACGCTGTCTTACTCACACAGCAGGGTAGGCAGAGGTAACCTAGTGTTAAGACACTCCGTTCCCTACTTTCCGCCGAAGTCTAGAGGCATTGCGTGTTGAGTGGTGAAACTCAACGCCGCGCTTTGCCTCCCACCCAACACGCGCCACGACTGGCCTCTAATCAAAATATATTAAAAGAGAAACTTTTATTTCTCAAAAAAAATATGAAAATATTACCACAAATCCCATACATACCAAATAATTATAATAAATGAATTATTAATTCTGCCTACATCTAACTTCGTGCAAATAAACTTTATACGTAAATAACAGTACGCAAATTCAAAATAAAGGTACCAATTAAAATCCTAATCTATTTTAACCCTTTAGGGAGCTGCAGATTATTAGCTTGTGACATTATTATCTGTACAATTTACTTGAATTACAATATATAAAGCACCGCCATACTCCATTATATGAATAATAAATTAGATAGTTATTTACACTAGTTTATGGTAAATGCTATAAAAATAGATTGGTATTACTAATAAGTCTGTTTTACATATAGGTTTTAATACTTAATTGATCAACTTTGCTCTTGCCGCTTTGTTTTGTTGTACATATTTTGCCTCTTCTTCTTCTTCTTCTTCCTGGCAATTATCCCGGCTATTTGCCAGGGTCTGCCTTCCTGCTCAATCTACTCCACTTTGCACGGTCTTTAGCGTCCTGGTTAGACCATTGGCTCTCATATCCTGCATCACGACATCCAACCAGCGCTTCCTTGGGCATCCGAGAGGTCTCACTCCAGGCACTGACATAGCAAGGCACTTGCATCCGACATAGTTCTTAGGCTGGCGTGTAACGTCCATCTCCGGCGACGCTCTTGGAGCTTATCCGCTACGTCACGGTCTCCAAGCCGTCCGTCCATATTTTCCCATTACTACAAAATATGTTCAACGGGCACTCCGTTTTCCGCTCTTCGATCAAACGGGAGATATTTCGTGTTGAGAAACGGAATATATGTAATATTTTTTATTGTACTAAAATATACATCGATTAGAAAATTATAGAATTTTTCTTTCATTTTTTTTTTTAATAAATTCAAAGTAGGTACTATTGCTTTATGTTAAGTAACTTTATTTCATACTTTTTAGTTTGTTGAAAGTCGATTTGTTTTTTGTTCTAAATTAATTTATTTTACGATTTTAAGTGATAGGTAGACCTGAAAAGGATGCTTCTCGACCATATTGACAGGAACGCACATAAAAATATTCGCTCTAATTGAGAACCTTTTTTAAAGTCGGTTGAAAATGAGAACATCTTCTTTTTTGAAGTTGGTTAAATAGACATGCAACGATTGAGGAACCTCATTTCTGGCGAAAAGTCGTAACAATGTTGTTTGTTTCTTTGTAACTATTACAGTAATAGTAGTAAAACTACTTAGGTCATCATCAGTTTATCATCATCTTAGTGTTCATCATCAGTTACACGTCATAGAATTATGATTTCCGAAAGCTAACACACACGAGTCTTTTCCAAAAATACTCAAATTCTTGTTAGTGTGCCTATAAAACTTAAAGAGTTTCGTCGATTTCTCCAGGATTCCAACATCAGATCTTGACATGATCACCATGGGACCACCTGTGAGGTATACCTTTTCAAATAAAAAAAAGTAATTATCCAAATCGGTTCAGGCGTCTTCGAATAATCGCTAAACATACATAAAAATATTTACATACTTTCGATTTTCACCTAGGGACCATCTGGATCCGTTTGGAGCTTAAAGCTTCAGTTTACATGTATGTAAACTGAAGCTTTAAGCTCCAAACTTAAACTACTGACCATTGGTAGGCAAAACGCAGCATTCCACCACTTAAAACGCTGCACTCACAGCAATTTACTAAATCAAGTGGATTTCGGCATATCGAACGTTATTTACATACATTTATACTTCCCCAGGCCAGTTACCGTCTCCATCATCACAACTTAGTTATCCAAATGAATGAGAACAATGGAGTTACAAACAACTTGTATAACTAACTTGCATGTAAAACAGTTAGAGCTAAGTTAGGTTAATAGTGGTGAATAGATAACGATCGGATATTGTTAGTGTGGTACTGTTTATATTGATTTGTGGTAATTTGTGGTAACTAACTGGGAACCTCGAGAGAGAAGGACCTGAGGAGAGGCCGTCGTGGCCCAGGGGCACAAGGGTGTGACTGTAACGCGACGGTTGTGGGTTCGATCCCCTTTCGAGGAAATGAAATATTTACTTAAATTATATAAAAAGAAGGCAGAAAGTGGGGAACGGAGTGTCTTAACACCAGGTTCCCTCTGCCTACCCTGCTGTGTGCGGGATATAGCGTGAAGCTATTTTAATTTAATTTTAATTTAATTGGGAACCTAGTGTTAAGACACTCTGTTCCTATTATACTCAACGTCACGTTTTGCCTCGTTATAAGTTAAGCAATAAAAATATTAAATATTTAATTTTTTTTTAGTGGTCATTTTGGATCTCACAACCTGTCGCGCTTATAGTCGGACGCCCTTTGCCACGATTGACCTCAATCCGTTATATCTATGTATTTATTTATTGACTTATTAAATATATGGATATAATTTTCATTAATTGACCTTGACTATACATTTTACGTAATATTTAATTACCAACTATCGGTATGCAGTCCCACATAAGATTACGAAATCGGATAAATCCATAAATTACTATCAATCGCGTTCATCTTCTATAATTATATGCAGATAATGTAAATTGGAATATAATAAACATATATTAGAAGTAAATAAATATTCATATTAATAATTGAATCGTTTAGTTCTTGTTGTTTTTTAAATTTTAAGCTTTATGCCAGTTCTCTCTGTGAAAACACTCCGTTCCACACTTTCCATTCGAATTCGAACGTTGTGAGTTGGTAGGTGGAACATAACGCCGCGCTTTCTCTTACTAAAGCGTGGAAATTAATATTTTTAACATTTTCAAAGTGTTATTTCATACTTAAGAAAAAAAAATATTTTTTTCATAGCGAGGTTTGAGGCCGCGCTTCTTGGAAACCATCTAAGCACTCTGACCTAAAGAACGTAAGACTCGGTGGGCAGAGTGTTTGGACCATATTTAATTTTTACACGTTTTCTAAATAAATATTTTTCTTTCCTCGGAAATAAAATCAATTCTTTACCCCTAAGGGGAATCAAACACACAACCATCGCGCTTAAAGTCAGACATTGTCCAAAATGTCTTTGTCTATAATGAACCATAAATATACTTACAATGTATTATTAATATGAATTACCACTATTAAATGATTTGATATGTCAAGTCCACAATTATCGCGAACTGAAAACTAATTTTAACTTTCTAAATCAATAATTCCAAATATAATAAATGTTACGTTTCCCATGATTCTGAGTATTTAACAAACATATACCTCCATCTCTCCGCCTCCACGCAAAGCGCGGCGTTGAGTTCAACGCGCAATTCCTCCAGAATTTGGCGAAAAGTGAAAGTTAAGATCAGCCTCCCAGGTTCCCTCTGCCTACTCTAAATATATCTTCGTACGCTTATTAAAAACTATCGGAATAAAACATTAATATTCAAATTCAGAGGTATAAGCTTCGGGAGCACGCTTTGATCTATAGTAATTGACAGAGTATCGATATCTTACGTATCTCTAAATAGGGTTGGTAGCTGTTAAATTTATTCAAAAATTATATAAGTGTTAAATTTACATAATGTTCCATAATAAAGTCCATTGTGACAAAGTAGGACAACATGACTGTAAACACGATGGTTGTGGGTTCGATATCCACTCTTCTGATGAGATATGATTTATTTTCATTTTCCCGCACCAGCACGCAGACAAAGAGCGGTGCTTAACAATCAATGTTTAGAACTCGGATCAATAGTGGAGAATAGTATGTTTTTGACAATAGTTTCTTTCAGCTTACCCTGCTATATATGGGATAAAGCTTGAATCCTAAAAAATTTTTTTCTGTTAAATATATGCAATACAGACAAAAAAATTACCAAAAGATATAGCTTAAAAGGCTAGCATACTTGTTCCTTAATTCATTTTTTCTATGTACTGGCAACCCTATAACTTCAGTTGTATCAAATTATTATAAAATCGGATGAAGGTTGGAAGGTTTGAAATATCGTGGAATGTTAATAAGTTACTACGGCTATATTTTATGTCGTAAGGGAATGATTTCCAAACGGTGTGGATATCATCACGTTAAATTATGAGGACGTATAAAAATTTGAAATGATGTTGTATTAGCGAGAAAAAGCGTGCTTCCCGCGTGAAGATAGCAGGGTGGACAAGGGAACCCAATTTTAAGACACTTCGACCCCTACTTTGCGTCTAAGTTTAGAGACATTGCGTAATGAGTGATGAAATTCATCGCCGTTCTTTGTATAACAGAGCTTGAAAGAGAAAATTATTAAATATACTGTTATAACTCATAGATTGAAGTATATAATATTTATGTATAAATACATATTATATAAATAATATAAATAAAAATCAATAAATCAGCTTCACGCTGTATTCCCCATACACAGCAGGGTAGGCAGAGGAACCTAGTGTTAAGACACTTCGTTCCCCACTTTCTGCCAAATTCTGGAGACTTTGCATGTTGAATGGCAGAACTCAACGCCACGCTTTGCCTCGACACCAGCGCGAAGAAATGTAAATATAAATTTAAGTAAATATTTCATCTCCTCGAGTAGGGATCGAACCCACAACCAGTCGATTTACAGTCACACTTTGTGCCCCCGCGCCAAGACTGGCCTTATAATATTAAATAATATTATGATATGATATCAAGTTTTTGTATGAGTCACAAATAATTTCGTTTGTGTCTATTATAAAATATAAAATCATATTGATATTTAGTTTTTGCGAGTTGCAAAAACTAAATATTAATATGATTTTATATTTTCCAAAAGAATTTAAAATTTTGACGTTTATTAATTCTGTCTGTACATTTTCTGTCACTTAGTTCTAGATGAGTTGTCTAGTTAAGGTTTCTAATGATAGATATCTGTTCCCCTCAAAAAATACTGAATTTATTTACATGAAACTTTACAGTAATGTAGCTTAAACATCAGAATAACACCAAAGGCTCCAATTTATGTAAATATTTTGTATAATTTTATATAATATAACAATAACTTAAAGTGTCGTTAGTTACATATACATGTGTAGTAGAAAATATGCAAAATTAAATAACCAAAAAAAGCTGCCAGATCTTAATCAAAGCAACCTTAAACATTTAAGTCTATAAATACCTAAGTATGTATAAATACCTAAGTATAAACTCTACAAAAATGATCTATGCTAGTAATAATTACAGTACCCACAAACTAATCTACTTAGAAATATATCACAAAAAATCGCATTCAAACAATGCACTATTGCACTTTGCATACGATAAACAAAACGCCAAAAAGATTTCCACCGAAATTCACAAGAGACGTCAAAACCGACTTGTATGACGGTATTCCTATTAGTAATATAGTGATGACGAGTAACATGCAAATATAAACCTTATTATTTGGGTATTTGGATACATTTTTATGTGCACCTTCAGTGATGCATGGAACCAAGTTGACGCGTTCATGAATATGATATTAGTGAAAATGTGTCTGAGCTATTTTCAGATGTAATTTTTGTTTGACAAGAATAAGGGTTGAAAAATACGAAGGCAGTTTATGGTGCTTGGGCTAATTGGTGCTTTTTATAGCGCCTGTCAGCATCAACTGCTTACTTTTTTGCAGTCTCCCAATTACAATTTTTTTTTTCGTAGGAAAAATTTTACACTCTCTGTCAATTTTTATACTATGGTTTGCTGTGGTTGTGTCTTTAAAACCGATACTAATAATAGCATCTGAATAAAATTACATAACATATATTATTTTTACATGAAAAATACCACTGTTAGTCAAAACTAGAATTTCGTAATCATAAATTAATATAAATAGGTGACAACTACGAGACATTTAATTTAATCCCAGAATCTTCATGTTTTATTATTTTGGCATCGAATATTATTACTACTTGACTTACCGCAGTGATGACATTTACTGCATTTTCCTCCTATTTAAAGAGTGGAAAAACCTAGTGCGCTATCTTCTAACAATATCCAGGAAACGCCTACACTTTCTCCGAATTTAAATTCATTTACGAGCATCATGAACAGTTGTGCATTGAAAAATTTCGGTGTCAACGGTTGTATTAATGGACATAGCATTTAATATATTTCGGTCGCCATCAATATATTTATTTGTCATAATAAATGCACCTAAAAACAATAAATATTCTTTTATCGATAAAAACTTATGAGGCTGTCATGGCGTAGGGTCACATGGATGTAACTGCAACGCGACCGTTATGGGTTCGATTTCCAGTCGAGGAAATGAATAATTATTTATTAATATTTTCATTATTAATCCTCACGCGAAGAATACATTCTTCGCACCAAGACAAAAAACCGGCGTCGACTTCTGCTACGCAACATGCGATGTCTCGAAAAATCCGCCGAAAGAGAGAAACGGAGTGTCTTAACACTAAGTTTCCTCTTCTTACTCAGCCGGATACAGTGTGAAGCTGTTGGAAAAAATATAGAAGAAAGTATAAAGCTGTCTCTTCAATCTGCCCCTATTAATGTAAAGCAAAATGCAAAGCAAGACGAGGGGCTTTACAATAATAAAATATTCCGTATTATATGATAGGTTGCCATACGTGCACCTATTAATATTTTGTTATCTTATTATATTCTTATTATATAATATTGCTTTAGCATTTAATCATTGGAAAATAAGTTGTTTTGGCTCAATCACAAGTATTTTGATATCTTATTCAAATGCTGCATGTTGATTATAAATACAATTAACCCTAAAATTATAATTTGGAACAAATATGATATATGACATATATGTCAAAAACTTGACCCATGGAAATGTTTCTATTGTCTTTATTTTACGAATAATATTAATAATAATTAATGTCTCGAATCTCGAATCTTCTTGCCAACAAAAATTATATAGAAAATTGAAAAGATGAATAAAAATATTTAGCTCCACAAATTTTCCGTGTTATATTTTTTTTTGTACTTAATATTACTGTATAAAATTTTAGATCAAATCTTTGAATCATATACTATTATCTAACAATGAAAGTTAAATTAAATTAACTTATCATTTAAATAATATATTTGACTAGAGGTCGCGCGCGGCTTCGCCCGCTTATTAGGAGTGAATTCTAAAAAAAACCACGAAATACGTGTTCAATAAAATATTTTTAACAGTCTGAATTAAAATTTTTATAAAAATAGGTGGCGATTTAAAGATTTTTCCATATGAACTTTCAACCCCTTATTTGAACCCTTAGGGGGTGAATTCTTAAAAACCATGAAACACGTGTTCAATGAAATATTTTTAAAAGTCTAGATTTAAAATTTTATAAGAATCGGTGCTAATTTAAAAAAAAAACCATACAAACTTTCAACCCCTATTTCATCCCTTTAGGGTTAAAATTTTTCAAAATCCCTTCTTAGTGGATGTCCAGAATATGAAAATAAACATCTGCCCAAATTTCACGTTTCTGCCATTAGCGGTTACGGCTCTGCGTGCGTCTTACCTCAGTCAGTCAGCACAAGTCCTTTTATATATATAGATTATATAATTATGTATTATCCTGCCAAATAAATAACCCATTAATATTTTAGGGTTAAGTACACATCGTCTCATATAAGAGGATCTTGAAAAATTACAACATTAAAATTCATCTGTGATTATCTTAATGGATTGATTTCTATGCAAAATGAAATATATTGCGAGATTCGTTATTATATTTATCAGAAACATATCACAGGTAAGGCATTTTATTATAGTTTTCAAACATAGACCTTAAAATCTTTTTAATCTTTATTTTCTAAATTATTTTAATATATGTTAATAATATTATAAAAATATTACTTTATCACATGCAGGAAAAAAAGCAAAGCTGTTTTTCATTATTAACAAGAATGTATGGTCAAGAATGAATGTATAGTCAAATAACTGAAATACTACTTTCAGTTATTTGACTATAGTTATATATTATTTATTATATATCTAAATGCACTGAAATCTAACAGCTCTTAAATTTTACAAAAATATTTGCTTTTTTAGTCAAACGAATTGTACCATTGCTTCCCACTACAATATTAACATAATATTATAGTTAGGCAAATCATGGATTTTGAATTGTGATTGATTCCAAAGATTTTAAATATAGTTTGTACAATAGCAACCCGCTTGCGAGTTCATCCGCTTGAAAGTGATATAACTGTTTATTTATCAACCGAAAAAATAAATCATGTCCACTAAAATTCAATATTGTTTCTGAGATTAGCGTGCACAAACGCACAAACAAATAGACAAAAAAGTAAAAAAATATTGTTATTCAATCATTGCGTTTATATTACCCAATAATATTTTTTCTCATATATCTATATTTATTATACGTATAGATTGTTTAATATGTGTACATTATTTATTTATTGCCATAAAAATAATATTCATTTTTTTTTGATTCGACGAAAAATACAAAATAGTACTAGCAATACACAAGTTAAATACTTTTTACTCAGAATAAATAGTAAAAAAACTAAAATATAATTAAAAAAGGATTAAAATCGAAGCTTCGATCGAACAGTTACTGCAATAAAAGTTCAATATTTACAAAATCGAGGCTTATTACTGATACCAGCGAAATAATTGAATAACATTACGGAGTAGTACAATTACAAATCTTTTAATCACAATGTCACAGCTTTTTGTGCTTTTAATTAAATTTCGACCACAGACTGCAATGGAGTTTTAATGAAAAACTTTATATTCTGTTAAGCTCTAGTGTAATACTGAGGCCAGTAGTGGAGCAGAGGCACAAGTGTGTAAATGCTATTATTTGTAGGTTCGATCCTTATTCAAGGAAATGAAATATTCAGCTTCACGCTGTATCCCGCACACAGCAGGATACCCTGCTCCGTTCCCTATTTTCCGCCGAATTCCGGAATTAGCGGACAGTGGGGAACTTAGCACTACATTCACTCTGCCTACCCTACTGTGAGTGGTATATACATCATGAAGACGATAAAAAATAATATTTAAAACACACGCTCTATGTTAATTAGAATATTTACTTACATAGACTGCATCCTGTACATATATATTTTAAAACAATTACCATTTCAAATTACGTTCTGCACTGCCTAGTGCAGTAAGTCTCCATTTTACACATAAAACACTCGCTCGAATTATAATATGTATAAAGATGCCGAGTTTTTATTACCATCTAACAAAGTAAAAATTCTTGTACCATAATTATTACAACAGTTCAAGAAATATGAAGCCTCTATAACGACTGCTCTGATACTTAATTATACAGATATACAAAAAAATGGACGACCTGAAGATATATTGATTCATTCTTAGAAGGTATCTTCTTAAATATCCTTTGACTTGTGCCGCTGGACCACACAAAAATTACGTGAGATCTAAACTGGTACAAAAATAATTAAAAGCCTAATTAAAGAGAGAGCTTCGACGGTATTTTAAAGGGCACAGATTCAAAAACTTGTTTACAAAACTTAATATTTTTATACAACACATTTATAATTTTAAGCAAGTGCTTTAAAATTTAACAAAATAAACATTATTTTTTACAATTATGCATAATTTTATCAATAAATGTTAAATAGTTTTCAAGTTAAACTATTATTTTGAAAATATTTATAAGACGCCTTCATAGAGTAATTTAAGAAAACACAGTGTAGAAGAACACAAGAACACAGTGAGAAAATATGGGATAGTAAGTATTCCATTATATTTATGTAATAGCAGACATTCAAAACACATACGATCGACAATAGTGCACGTCAGTAGTTCAATGTTAAATTAATATTAAAATCTCATTTGTAAATTATATTTACCTCTGGATTATTCCTATTACATCTACCATACATACAGAAAATAATTAAAAGTGCAAACGTAGAAATAACAGAGCGCTTGCTTCCATTCTTTATATAATTATGCATTTTATTATAAATACATTTTGTTATCAATTTATTTTAAATATTAATTAGAAGAGGCTATCAGAAACAGTGTGACAGCTTCTGATTCTAAACACGATAGTTGTGGGTTCAATCTTGACATAACTCACTTTCACTAGAAATTCTACTTATTACTCCGTTGAATTCTGGAGACATTGCATTTTAAGTGGCAAAACTCGCCGCCGCGTTTTGCCTCGATCACTAGAGCGGCGAAGAAATAAAAATATTAAATATTTCATTCACTATTATCTTTTATTACAGGTAAAAATGTTGTTTACAATATCTAACAACTAAATCATTTGGATATAACGCAAACGTACCTATTATGGAGATTTATAATCGACATTTGCATGGTATTAACATAATGTTGACAAAACGATAAATAGCGGATATGACACAATTGATGCACATAGAATATTTATAAAATTATTAATAAGCATAGGAGCCATTTACAAATTTCTATTTTTTTAATTTGTTCATGCTTCTTTTCTTTTCAATGAGCTTCACGCTATATCTCGCACACAGCAGGGTAGGCAGAGGGAACCTAGTGATAACACACTCCGTTTCCCATTTTCTGCCGAATTCTGGAGGCAATATAAATTTAAGTAAATATTTAATCTCCTCAAGTGGGGATCGAACTTACAACCAGTCGGTTTTACAGTCACACTTCGTGCCGCTGCGCCACGACTGGCCTCTTCTTTGCATTACGTTTTCCATGAATTTATAAATATAGTATGCAACTGCCGTTGCACAGCAGTACGGTCTCTGACTGTAAGCATGACGGTTGAAGGTTCGATTTTCATTCGAGGGAATTAATTATTTTGCTCTGACAAGACAAAGCATAGCGTTGAGCGCCATCACTAAACATACAATGTTAAAAAAGGTATAATGCATTGGCGACTCTAAACGCCGCATTTTGCTTACTTAAGCAAGATACACTAAGTAAAGTATAAATATACTCATATAATCTAACATACTATATATGCAATAATGAGAAAAAATATTAAACACGAATATATTTTATTCAATTAGGCTTAATAAAAATTATACAATTATCGTTAGGTATACCTATATTTCTCATTAACCTGCATAGGAATAGACATCTCATTACTAAAATTAAATGAAATGAAAAATAGTTTAGATTTAAAAACGTCATCCTGTTTTTATGAATATTTATATGTTATCACAGTGTCCCGAATTTGAACGGAAAACGTTAAACTTAAATAAATATAGATCTAGAACATAGAAAATAAATATAGCATATTGGTGCCAAATAACCAATATGCTATATTTATTTTCTTTTATTATGAATAAAATCAACATATATTATTAAAATAATATTCTATTTACACATTATGAGTTATATCCTACCGGTTTTATGTTCCGGTTAAAGATAATGTATATCATCGATATTAATATATATTTTATTCCCATGGCGGAAACTGCTAATTTTTTATTTATATCAAATACATAATTGTATATATATTGTTAGTTGCTGTGTAAATTTATGATTTATTTAAGTTTCACTCCTTTGTACATTTTTAGCTAGAATGAGGTCCCTCTGTTGAATGTAGAACTCAACACTGCTCTTTGGTTTCTTGCCTATTAAAATAAAATCCGTTAAAGAAGTTTACCAAAATTAAAGTAAAAACTGTATTTCTGAGATTAGCGTTGACAAACGCACAGAAAAACAGGTTTTTTTAAATGATTGTTTTGGATTCTATTGTTTTGATAAATGGCCCCAGTATTAGATTTTCTCATATATCTTCAAAATATAGACAACGAATAGTTTAAGACCAGTCGTGGCGCAGGGGCACAAAGTGTGAGTGTAAAACCAACTGGTTGTGGGTTCGATCCCCACTCGAGGAGATGAAATATTTATTTAAATTTATATTTCCATTTCCTTATTCTGGTGTCGAGGCAAAGCGCGGCGTTGAATTCTGCCACTCAATACAAAAAACGGTGAAGTGGGGATCGGAGTGTCTTAACACTAGGTTCCTTCTGCCTACCCTGATGTGTGCGGGATATAGCGTGAAGCTGAATAGTTCTTTTTATAATATGTGTAGATCAAGAAACGCTTAATGCAATAAAAATATTGACAAGCACCGCGCATTGTTTAAAATCAACCCCGTTGCAGTCATAGAACAGTATACACGTTATATATATTGTTAATATCACAGACCACAGACACCACACTGTTGGTGGTATTAGAGAGTGAGATGGCGGAATTGTTTAAAATTAAGAGTGACGAACGAAAGCAATTTGGTTGGGTTCTCGATCAACAGAGCAAAGACCAATCTCATGTACGTTGACAGAGTTCACCAGCTCCGCGAACTTGTTTGCTATCTAATCTGGGGGTCGTGATGGACTTTGCCTATCTTTGATCAGTAATTAGGGGGATGTAACAATGAGATTTAACGCAGAACTCAAATGGCCAAAAATGCAATGAGAATAAGAAATGAACAGGAATTTAGCAAAATTCAAAATAGAAATGTCTCTTATACCATCAAAACCTCCTGGACCATACGCGCGGCTGACAGAAAGAATATCGACGTCTGTTCTCCACCGGCTTAATATATATACTATATTACTTTGGAACTTTTACTTTTAACTTCGATAAATGGTGGGCAAAGAAGATGGAAAAATACTTAGAGGCCGATCACGCACCCAATGGTCTAAACTTCACTTTTACTTTAAAAGACATCATCGGCATTCTGATAACTGATACTCTAAGGAAAACTGAAGACAGGGTGGGATAAAAGCAGCTTATCAGTACTTTCACGAGCGCATATCAGAACAGGTATGACTTCAGAAATAAAGAAACTGATTAAGAAATCTTCTTGGTCATGTCTATACATACAAACTGTAACATTTGAAAGTACAACAATGTTATATCTATTTCGGGGCTATAATTTGGGTAAAGTCAGAACTAGTCTCTGATGCCGTTAGATATCAATGATTAATGATATCTGCAAAAAAATAATCGCAAACGTTGGATGATAATATATTATTACAACGTTTTGTGGGAGCCAGAAACAAAAAATATCTGGATTGTTTAGGATTTAAATAAATTACTGTACTATAGGCCGTCGTGGCATAGCAGCACAGCGTCTGACACTAAACGCCGCGGATGTGGGTTCAATTTCCACTCGAGGGAATGAAATATATAAATTTCCTCGCTCAAGTTCCTAAAAACAGCACGGCATTGATACTCTTTAATCAACTCGTAATACCTCAAAAATATGAGAACCGAGTTCCTTAACACTCTGGCCCTATAGACTAAACAAAATTATATGTGCACTGTACAGTTAAGCTACATGTAAGGTTTATGTATAGGTGTAAAAAAAATATTAAAAAAAAACAAAAATTCCGATTGCATAAAGCTGAAAAGAAAAAAAACAAGCCCAATAGTTTATTAGGATTAACAGTCTCACTCCAATGGCGTCCGACAGCCGCCATGATGGCTGCTAAAACAAATATAACGATTTTTCAATTACGTAAATCCGTTCTGGAGATATGAGGTAATAAATAATATTACACACATACATACAAGATATGCGCGAAATACATAACCCTTCCTTAGCAGTTGGGAAAAAGTAAAATTATAGAAAAAGTAATAAATATAAAACTGATTAAAACCGAAAACTAGTATTTTAAACACGAAACAAGAATAATTTATTTACACACAACACAAGATAAAGAGAAATAAATTTTAAAGTATGTAAATACTATCATTAATATGCGAAAGTGAAACACTGAGCCAAGAAATGTTATAATACGGAAGATTAAACTTGAACTTGATCTTGTTGAAGGTTATCGACAAAAGAATATATTATAGGTATTTTCCCATTCATCTGAGTAAATAAATTCTAAAATAATATCTATATTCTATTGTATTATATTATTGTACTAGTCGTTGCCGACATTTTTGTTTACTTGGGCTTTAACATATAAAAAAATTAAATCAGCTTCACGTTGTGTCCCGCACACAGCAGCGTAGACAGAGGGAACCTAGAAAATTCCTAGGGAATTCTAGAGGCATTGTGTGTTAAGTGGCGGAACTTAACGCCGCATTTTGCCTCGACACTAGACAGGATAGAAATATAAATTTAAATAAATATCTTTTTCCTGCGAGTGGGCATTGAACTCTCAACCAGTCGCGTTTACAGTCCTTGCGCCGCTACTGGTCTTTAAAATATAAAATGGTAAATCCCGTTTTTTTCCTATTCATTTCATTAAACTATACATGTGTTGATGTATTTAAATGATGTATATATAATTTAATGTGAATTTTCTTTAAAAGTTATTTAAGGTGGACTCAGTATGACTCTTTATGCGTCCACTTAACAAAAACAAGCCATCTATTTATAAAATGTTTCGTTAAAAATTTCAATTATTCCGCGTTGATATTTACATCAAGACGCTTAACTCATACAATATTGTATAGACAATATATAACATTAAATTAATTATTATAATACAGCGTATGCTCTTAAAACGTACAGTTAAGCTAAATGTAAGGTTTAAAAAAAATTAATACGATATATTTACATATTATATATAACATAGATAATAAACAACAAACACGTAAAAATTGAAGTCCCATCACTAAAAAAATCAAATTAAAATTTTGATCGGAATTTTTCTCATTCAAATTCAGGTCAACTACTTAGAAAGCGTCATCGGGATGACGGCAAATCTCTGAAGAGCTCGTGTCAACATTTGCAACATTCGGCCTCTTAGGGACGAATGTAAAATATTATTATGCTTTCATTATAAACTTTATGCTACGGTGATAAGAGTGAAAATGGCATAACAAATTTTCATGTAATTTTGCAGGAGTCGACACTGCAAGATTGATTAACTAGTCGGTGAATGAACTTTGAAAATATCGTAAATATTTGGAAACGTAGATTTCTACTCCGTGTACGTGGTTTGTCGTACGATGCAGTATGGTTCTCTCTCCTAAATAAATGTACAATAAATCGACTAGGCTCAATATATATTGTTTTATATTTCAGAAAAGCTTAGACGTAGCGGGATTGGAACTCGCGCCTCTTACGCCCAATATTAATAACCTATCTCCAACGTCAATCTTAGATTGTTCGCCAATCTCTAGATTGGATAGATATATGAAAAATCTAAGATTGACGTTGGAGATAGGTTATTAATATTGGGCGTTAGAAACCACCCAAACGATCGTTGCCAAATAAACCATATGACCTTATAGAGCTACATCGAAATTTTTATAAATATATAAGAATTTATTTTCGATTTCAGTATCTCTGTACAGATATCTTTGTAAAATGTCGCGAGCACTTTGACGGCATCACAAAGGCTTACGTTCCGTTCTTTTTTTTCTTACTGGAATAACTATTTTAAAATAAAAACGTTCTAGATGTCAGCAGTGGCAAAGGGGCATAAGCGTGTAAAGGCTGTACGTTCGATTACCATTCAAGGAAATTAATTGCTTAATATTTTCATTTCTTCGCTCTTGTGTCAAGGTAATGCACGGTCTTGAGTTCTGCCACTCAACAAACAATGCCTCCAGAATTCGGCGGCAAATGGAAAGCGAGTGTCTCGACACTAGGCGCCCTCTGTCTACCCTGCGGCAAAGCTGCTGTACTATAAAACGTTCTATTCTAAAATCATTTCTGTATTTAATATTTTAAGACTATTGATAATTTGAAGCAATGACGTAAGCTTATAAACATAAAACAGAAAATTCTGTAGAATATATTTATGACATACTAAAACTAATTGAAATTTTATATAAGAAAATTAAATTGATATTTCTTATAAAAGTGAAGATGACCTCCTCGTTAGTACGATGGAGGGAGATCGTACAGCATAATATTACATATAATATAAGCAGACTTCGGAGAATCATAAATTTTATATCTGGTTTCTTGACATTTAGGTTAATTTAATTTTATATGTCAGCGTTGCCAGTACTTGATTTGAAGATTATTTATTAGAACCAAAGCTATTTCTGTGATACAAGAGACTATGGAAATATAAATTTGAAGTAAACATTTTTTTTAAGATTTTCATTTTATGTCATACTAGAGGGCGCGCACGGCTTCACCCGCTTATTTGCACCTTTAGAGGTAAAAAAACCACGAAAGACGTATTCAATAAAATATTTGTAACAGTCTGAATTATTTTTTTTTATAAAAATCGGTGGCGATTTAAAGATTTTTCCATACACTCTTTCAACCCCTTATTAGCACCCTTAGGGGGTGAATTCTAGAAGACCATGGCACATGTGTTCAATGAAATGTTTTTATGAGTTTGAATTTCAAATTTTATAAAAATCGGTGCCAATTTAAAAAAAAAATCCTTACAAACTTTCAACCCCTATTTCATCCCTTAAGCGGTCAAATTTTTCAAAATCCTTTCTTAGTGGATGTTCAGATTATAAAAATAAACATCTGTCCAAATTTCACGTTTCTACGCACAGCGGTTACGGCTGTGCGTGCGTGTTTCATACATATAGATAGATAGGCTATGCAGCGGGAACCTTGTGGTAAAACACTCCTGTTTCCACTTACTGGAGCTTTTTTGTCTCGTTACCACAACGAGGAAATTAAAGTAATTAATTTCTTCAAGTGGGAATGAATAAACAACCGTCGTGCTGACAATCAGATGCTGCACTACGGTGGCCTAAACGGCCAACTAACTAAGATGCCTTTTAAGACTCTCATGATTCTTAAAAGCCTTATAATTTTGTATATATGACACTCTTAGTATTCTTATTAGTTTTTAACATTTTTTCATTTTCACGCTTTATCCTGCAAAACTATGAGAATTTTATGTCAGGGTACATTATTCTTCACTTTTCGTAAAAAAATATATTACTGATGTTTTTTATTATTTATTTTTAAAATAAAAAAATGTGTCACCATTTTAAACTTTTGATTAATCTCCTACATACATAGGATACATTCATATTGCGGATTCGCATCGCATAAAACGGGAAAGGTACTGAAAACGAAAAGAAAAAATAATTCATTCCCACGAGATGGAATCGAACCCACGACTACACCGCGATGACATCATAAGTATTGAAAAATGGAAAAACCAATAGCAAAATAAAACAAAAGACAAAAGAAACCATTAAAATTACATATTATTAAAGTTTGAGAACATAAGAATTCAACAGTGTTGTTAAAATCATAATTAGATTACATTAGACACGATTTTTGGATATCGTGGCCTAGTAAAATATGGAAACACGCGTTAAATTTTCAACTTTATTTTCTTTTAGTTAAAGTTAATTTTAGTTAACATTCGTACTCGTTGTTTGGTAATTGGGTTTACCTCTGGATACTAATAACCGACGGTCACGGCAACCTTTATAACGGTGGTATGTTTTCTCAAATATGACGTCATAGTACAATGAACTTTTGTATGGTGATATCTTCGATCTTATATAATATATTATTTTTTTATTTTTTATTAACTTTACACAAAATAGACGCACATTTATTTTATATACATATTTTTTGCGTAAATCTATGACTAATAATATCAATAAATCTATATAATAATAATAAGCAAGAACTATGGGTTGGAATAGGATTTTTTAAAATTTGAATTATTAGTTGATTTTTTCTTTTGATTTTTTTTATTTATTGAGGCTGTAAACCACACTTTGGAAATGTATATATACCTAGGTACATCTACTAACTATAAGTATTTGTCTATGCTGTCAAAGTCCTGGGAAAAAACTAGTAACAATATAAAAATATAGAGAAGAAGGTATATCACAAAAAAAAATATAAAATTGAGTAGATTAGGTTATGGCTTGATAATGAAGAGTTACCGCGTAACAGTTAATAAATGTTTTGTTAATTTATTACTTCATTTTGCAGCTTTACGTTATTTCCTGTATATAGAAAATCTACATTATTCTACGTGACTATATAAGAAGTATACTGACGTTAATTTTAACAATAATCGATAACTGACAATCTTATGAATAATACTAAATTTAACAGAGCTTTCTAAAATGCAAACATAGATAAAAAAAAATGAAACAAAACTTTTTTCATAATTCTTATATCTATTCTTGTAGTTCAATTCCCAGTCGGAGGAATTAAATATTAAATATTTCATATTTCCATTTCCTCGCTCCGATAACAAGGCAAGACACTGCGTTGACATCCGCCACCTGACATAAAAAACTTCGAGCATTGCGCGGAAAGTCGAGAGAGTGCTAATGGGATCGGAGTGTCTTGACACTAACTTCCCAGGTTCTCTATACCTACCCTGCTATATGCGAGATACAATACTCGTTGCTATCAAACTGAGTACTCTATATAATAAATATAAACTTTTCTTATCTAGAACTCACAGTCATACAAGAACAAGACAGATCGCAAGCGATAGCGCCACCGCTGGCAGAATTCCAAAGATTCATTCGATATGTCCCCGTTTTGCCACCGATATTTTTGTCAACGCTAATATAGTTCATTGGTTTTCTTAAATTCTTATGACTTCATCTAACGGAATGCAAAGATCAAGGGTATCGTTTTACAAAATAAATTTTAAATCGATTTCAAATTCTGGAGCAAAACTTCAAAAGACTATAAATGTGGATGGAGAACAAAGGAAAATATATCTTTTTTTTCTGTTATTTCAAATATTGATATTCTTCATCTATTGTAGGATGTTACTAAGAAATAAGAAGTTGAAATAGAAAAGTTGATTTCAAAATTTTCGAATCATTTATCTTCTTTTTCAACACTTAACCTATATTTCTTTACTCTTATGTCGTATACAATGATATATCACTTCGTTCTCCTAATGGGCCTATGCATAGGAGCATTTTGATTTAGGAGAAAGTGCCAGTAGCAGGTGGTGCAATACCGACTGTTGTCGTAACGAGACTTGTCTTTTTAATGTGAAAAAATCGTACTTGGTGGTGCTTGAAGTGTAGTGTACTCCTTCGAACAGAAAACCAGATCTAATATTAAATTTAATATGATGTAAAAATAACCCTTCCTTAGTAGTCGGGAATTACAATGTTACATGTATTACAACATTCTGAATATAAAAATATTTATTTAAATGGGGGTTTGAAATGGTATGGAATTCAAATCCACAAATTATTATCTTGTTCATGTTAACACATGGTTTCCATATCGTCACATAAATTGATTATGGAGAGATCGTTAGGTTTTTCTTTATATGTAAATTCTTGATTTGTTTATCGTGGAAGATTCATTATCGTTAATGGCATGCTACTTATTTGCTAAGTTATTAATAGAACAAACTTTTTTTTTGTATCTATACTCGTATACTAAAATTATTAAACTGAAACGTTTCTTTGGGTGAATGCGCTAGTTTCAGAAGCTACATGTTCGTTGGTACGCTTCAAAAATTTTTTACAGGATTGGATAGTCTTTACACATTTTGTACTGCCTGTACTTTGACTTACTTCGGGCACTTTGAACGTCTCATATAGGATTAACAACTCTTAGCTCTTTTCTTTTTTATTAGTTTATTATAAAACTAGTGACCTGCTCCAAGCTTTTATTTTCTAATAATAATATAATTTTGTAAACAATATATATATCTATGTAGAAAAGTAAAGTTACAGCCGATAAAACAGTTATTTATAGCAATTTTATCGAATAACATTCTTTAAAATGGTATTACTTTTTATTGACAAAACGAATGAAATAAAATAAATACTAAATGATAAGGGAAGCTTGCCAAAATACAGTAGTGAAAAGTGCAATAATGAATGTATTTATGGTTCATTTACCGTCTCTGATATTAGAGATACTAAAGAGAGATATAGAGATAAAGAGATATAAACTAGAGAGATATTAATAACACATATAAAGAGACCTTTTGTTTTGGTTGTATTACGCTATTAAATACCACAATTAACATTTCCTCTTCTATATATTCAATATTTATCGTTTCCTATGATTTTATTATCAATATAGATAAGTACTTAACAATACTTAAAAAACTTGAGGCCGGTCATGGCGCAGCGGCACGAGGTGTGACTGCAAAACCGACTGGTTGTGGGTTCGATCCCCACTCGAGGAGATGATATATTTAGTTAAATTTATATTTCCATTTCTTCGCTCTGGTGTCGAGGTTAAGCGTGGCGTTGAGTTCTGCCACTCAACACGCAATGCCTCCAGAATTCGGCAGAAAGTGGGGAACGGAGTGTCTTAACACTAGGTTCCCTCTGCCTACCCTGCTGTGTGCGGGATAGAGCGTGAAGCTAATTTTTTAATTTTACTTAACAATATAATAATCCAAACCACATCAATTACTACCTTGCTCTTCAAATGCTCCATTCAGCCTAAATAGAAGATATATATCTTAGTCGGACCGTAAAGCCGACTGAGGCTGTTGAAGCTAATTTCACTGCATAATGCTGTTTACGTCATACTATTTCGACCGTGGTGTATAGACCAAGCTTTCTGAGTAGTAGTACCTACTATTTTGAATGTTCATAATTAATTTCTTTTAGAGGAGGGTAGAGTTACGCAGAGGTACAAAGTGTGATAGCAAACGCAACAGGTGGATTCGATTCCCAGTCGAGATAATGAACTATTTAATATTTTCATTTCTTCACTCTGGCCGAGGCAAAAGCGCGGCGTTGAGTTCCGAATTTAGCAAAAAATAAGGAACGGAGTGTCTTAGCACTAGGTACCCTCTGCCTACCCTTCTGTATACGGCGTTATGACGCACCAAGCAATTTTTGTTTTATTAAAAAAAATAATTAATTAAATTTTGATATATTACATATTTATAAACATATGGCTAAATGATATAATATGCTTTGTGTTATTCTGGTGTAACTGCTGTGTTGCTGTAAAGTTTGATATAAATCCGTTCCGTAGTTTTTGGGCGAAAGTAAAATCACAAATATGGAAATTTATACTATTAGTTTGATATATTATTTCTTAAGTAATAACGGTAATATAATTAAATCACTAAAAATAAAAATATATATATTTTAGGGAATCTCTTGATTGTTTTTGTTTTTTTTTCTAATTCACACTATATTCACGTATTCAGAGTAGGCAGAAAGAACCTGAGACTCTAGTGTTAATACTCTCCTTTCCTATTAAAACACTCTCGTTCATGACTCTCCGTCGAATTGAGTGGTGGAAGATAATTAAAAGATAAAAAAAAGATATCTTTTTAATTATTTTATTTTAAACTTGTTTTGGACCTAGGCCAGTTTAAAACTAGATTATAAAATTATGTGTAATACATGTATATGGTTCTTTTTTTACCATTTTATAAGTACCTATTACTTACATTTTACTTTGTACTTGTTAAGTATCCATAAAACGACAACTACGTGATACATATATCATTTTGTTCTGCATAGTATCGTCTTTGGTGTATATACCATTTATTATTATTAGTTATTGAAAAAAAAATGAGTTCTTATTTAGAAAACGTATAAAAATTCGAACATAGCGGGACTCAAACCTCGTTTATTATGAATTTTCTAAAATCATGATAGTAGGGGCACAAGGCTGCAATTATGAATGCGACGATTGTGGCTTCAATCACCATCGGGAGAATGGAGTATTTAATATTTTCATTTACTTGCTCTGATAACGATGCAAAGCGCGACGTTAAGTTCCGCCACCAAACACGCAACGTCTCCAGAATTTGGTGATAAGTGGTTAACAGAGTGTCTTAGCATTATGTTCCCAGATTCCCTCTGCTTACAATGTTATGTGCACGATACAGCGTAAAAGCTAAAAAAATGCTCATAGGCCGCTTTCTGGTTAAATAATATATATATCATTGACTAACTTTACTAATAAACAATGCTTCTATAAAAAGAAAAAAAAAGTGTCTGTACACCAGATTTATTCTCTACAAACCATACACGATGACAGAGTGCCCTGTAAGATGCGTCAAAGATAAAAAAAAAAAACAAATTTAAAAGAAACGCCTTTCTGTGTCAAGTTTTTATTCCTAGCGCACTAGCCATTGTCATATCTCCTTCCATTCACGACTAATGTTTTTCCGATATCCGTACACTTTAAAATACATTTCAACTTCAATATAAAAGATATGAATTTTCATAGCATTTTTATTACAACAGACTTCATCATGACACACAGACTCAATTTGATTCTATAAATATAAATATTTATAAAGCCCATATGACATGGGCTTTTTAAATATATATTTACTTTTTTTATCTTCACGCTGTACCCCGCACACAGCAGGGTAAATAAAGGGAACCTGGGAACCGCGTGTTAAGATTTCGTTCCCCATTTAGACACTTCCGTCCCCTTCCGACGTATTGAGTGGAGGAACTCAACGCGAAATAACGGTTTCCCTCGTTACTATAGCGAAGAAATGAAAATATTAAATATTTCTTTCTCCTGAGTGGGAATCGAAACCTACCAACCAACTATTGCATTTATTTGACGCCCGGCCCCTGCGCCACGACTGGCTCCAATTATATACATATATTATGAGTATGAAATGTATATGATATTTATTATATTACTTATCAAACGATAGCTTCTCAGAAAGGGTCATACATGGTTCACTTATATTAGTATTAATGTATATCTACTTTACAACACACTAACATTCACTCAAGTTATAATTCGATGGGATTTTTTCAACGGAAAAGTCAAGGCAGAGAGACTAAGCTTTGGGTGTATGTATACTAGTATATAATTGCAATACAGTTTGTGTGTAATTGTGACAAAAAGTATCAAATCGCAGTAGAGAATGCTTATATGTATTTATCAAATAAATATTTTCTAGGGTTCCGTGCTTTGGAAGGAAAAACGGAACTCTTATCCTATCTTTATGTCACCCCGTCTGTCAATACCATTTATTTCAAGATTGTGAGGAGATAACTAAGATTATTATTATTATTAAATGTCTGAGCCTGCGGTCTCTTGGAGGACAGAAAAAAATTTCATATGTTTGTGGACTGCTGCATTATAAAATTTGGCCAGAGAATAAAAATGAGAACGTACAATAAAAATAAAGATAAAATTTCAAAAATATTTTTTTATTGGTATGCAAGAAAAAATCGTTATAAACTTTCATATTTATCATTAATTTCATACAAAATCAATGCATACTCTCGCACGCACAGTTTATAAGTAACGTTTCCGTTGACCTACAATAATTAAATTTGTACGAAACCCTCATTTTTTTTTATTTATCGCTAAATGGTAATATAGAAGCAAAGACATTGAGTTGAGTGCTGAAACTCAACACCGCGTTTTGCGTTACCAAAACGAAGAATGAAATGAAGTCATCTTTTTGAGTAGCCACAAACTCACTAAAAAAATTGTGTTTGCTGTCAAACGTTGATTCACTGCGACGCGATGTGCTTATTTGGGATTATGATATTTCTAAAAGAGGACTGAGTAACTTGACACTAGGTTCCGACCTCAAAACATGTGGGACATATGTAAATTCAAAAGAAAAAAATATGTCGACATTTTAGAGATAACACTGCCGATTGTATATTCTGGTGTTATATTTTTTTTACTATATTTTTTTTTGGTGTACCTAAAACAAAGACTTTTATTATTGTTAGTATTACTATACTGTATTTCTCTTTCATCGTTCATATATACCTATATGAATAATATTTATATACTTTTTTCAATCTATCTATCATTGAACTTATAAAACTTACGAAATTTACTAAGGTCGTCGTAGCACATCAGCGCAGCGTTTGACTGTAAACACTGCGTGAAGAACGGAGTGCCTTAATACTAGGTTCCCTCTGCCTACTCTGCTATTCGCAGGATCCAGTATGAAACTAAAAAAAACCAATGTTTCAAAAACCTGCAATTCCCCCAAAAATATTCCTTTTTAATGCACGTCTACCATACACTGAGAATATTTTCCTCGAATTTCGAGCTTTAGCGTTTCATTCTTGCACTTAGCTATTTGTCTTAGTCAGATAGTAGAGCAAGCTTTTATGTACTACAGTTTAAATAACTATCTTTTTTAAAGTTGTAAATATTTTATGCAATATTTTCGGTTTCTCAAAAAATAAAGATGTTTATTTTTATCTACCTATCAAACATAAAATAATGATCAAAATAAAATACTACTATTGTAGAATCTCTTAAATATCACAATAAATGGACAAGTTATAATATTTAGAAATAATTTTATAAAAATGAAAGTCTTCACTTCACCCGTTTTACCACCAGAATGGAGCTTAATTAAATCAGCTTCATGCTATATCACGCAAACAGTAGGGTAGGCAGAGGGAACCTAGTGTTAAGACACTCCGTTACCAACTTTCCACCGAATTTTTCGAGGCATTGCGTGTTAAGTGGAAAAACTCAACGCCGGGCTTTCGCCTTGGTGCTAGAACGAAAATATGAAAGTATTAATAAATAATAATTAATTCCCTCGAGTGGCGATTGAATTCACAACCGTCACGTTACAGTCACACCCTTGTTCCACTGGGATACGATGGCCTCAATTCAATTTAATAGTACTTATAAGTTCATTATCGAACATCGCTTTTGTCTCGTGAGCAGTTTTTAGTTTTTCACCCGATGGAGATTATTGAAAGAATTATCCTAGAAAGATTATATTATCCCTTTGCATCGATCTTGATTAGGATAAAGACTTAACTCGTTTATTAATTAACAGATTTCAATGTGTATTGAGGATTTTTTTTAATTTTTACTTATATTTCAATTATATTAAGTTAAAATTAATAATATCAATATCATGAAACTTTTTATTAGTTTGTCAGTTACAACACCAATCGTACAAAGCGTTGCGTGTTGATTTTCTACTGATAATTTTTAATGAGTGTATAGTGAACATCTATCAAATATATCACAAAATCCATTATAATATATGTGGGGATCGGAGTGTCTTAACACTAGGTTCCCTCTGCCTACCCTGATGTGTGCGGGATTCAGCGTGAATTTTACACTATATACATAAAAATTTACTAAATTGATTTACGAAAATTATATACATTGAAATAATTGCTAACGCGTTATGTCAGGCGCGGCTTAATTACATCTTGGCCTTTTAATGTACTGTTCTATTAAGCGATCATAAAATGTATTATTTCCGTCTGAGCTATAACGTTTTACATTTTAACTATCAACTTTCAAGAAAAAAAACTGGTCAAGTGCCAGTTCGTCTCGCCCACCGAGAGTTCCGCACTAATTTCATGTTTAAAGTAGAAGTATAAAAGTGGAAGCTATAAAAGCATAAAAATGACCACGAAATAACGTTAATAAAATAATAATCAATGTTTTTTTTTAATTAGACGAAGTTATCTGACTATGGACACTACGGTTGTCAGTTCAATTTATACTCTGGAGAATGATTGATTTACTTCGCTCTAAGACAATATATATTTAAAAACTGAAAAACCTGATGCGGAACACGATAAGACCAGCTTCTTAATATTATATAAGAAAAATACGTTCTGGTAGTTGTTTTTTGCGCAAAACTTAATCAGCATGTTGTTTATTAATGCTAACATATGGAAAAATAGGTATAACATTATAAAAAAAAATCAACTTCACGCTGTATCCCGCACACAGCAGAGTAGGTAGAGAGAACAAAGTATTAAGACACTCCGTTCCCCATAAAATTATAAATATACTCTAAATATTCCTTACTAAATCCTAACAATATCCATGCACTTGTAGACACTATAAATTTGAAATCAGATTCGCGATACTATTTAGTTCTATTTACAGTGGCCTGGTTTAATTAACATCTAGATACAGACACAGTATGGCGCATAACATCGCCAGTTAGCACGAAGGAAGCTATAAACTTAAGTGATACTGCCACCGATTCAACGACGCTTCGGTATAAATAAGTTGTATATAAATTGCTTCGTATAAAAATTTTATATGCAATTTGGTGAAAATTTGAGTAAGAAAAAAGCTAATCATGTTCGATATTATACGCCATTAATAATATGAAAATATAGAAAGCTTTAATATTTTAAAATTTTATATTTTATGTAGACAATCGTGGGGCACAGGCAGAAAGTGTGACTGTAAAATGGACTAGTTGTGGGTTCGATCCCCACTCGAGGAAGTGAAATATTTATTTACATAATTTCATTTCTTCGCTCTGGTGTCGAGGCAAAGCGCGGTGCTGAGTTCCGCCACTCACCACGCAATGCTTCCAGAACTCGGCGGGAAGTGGGGGGCGGAGTGTCTTAACACAAGTTTCCCACTGCCTAATCTGCTGTGTGCGGGATACAGCGTGAAGTTGATTTAGTATTTTTATAGCTTCACGCTGTACTTGCACAAAACAGGGTAGGAAGAGAGAACCAGGGAATCTACATGGAACACTCTGTTCGTATCAGGAACGAAAGTGTCTTAATAAATAGTTTCCTACTTTCCGCCGAATTCCTAAAGCACTACGTATTGAGTCAATTCAACGCCGCATTTCGCCTTTTTACTAGAGCGGGTAAACGATAATATTAAATATTTAATTCCCTCGAGTGAGAATCGGACCAACAACCCCGCGCAACGACGTCTGAAATTGTGGTAACATTTATTCCTTGTTTATTCTGAACCATACTCAATATAAACAAGTGCTAAGCTTACCAGGAATTACACGAACTCCAGCTTAAATAGTTTAAGAATATACCAGATACTTCCCATAATTACATATTACTTCCAATATATCATTATATCATAGTCTTTCCTTATCTCCGAGTGATAAGAGCGACATTCGCATAACAAAAACGACACTTTAAGCAGAATGGATTATTCTGACATATTTATGAAAAATGTTAACAAGATTCCGCTTACTTCGCTTAATTATACGTAACATAAATGACAGTGTCGTTATTGGAACCTGATTTTCTCGCGCAATTTGCTGGAGGTGTAGTACATTGCCGTTTCGCGTGTAATGAACAGTGGGATTTACATAATACCGACTATAAACGTTCAAAGCGAATATTAATAAAGTAAAAACCGTTTGTTCTAATAAATAACGTTTTATTAAATTAATTTATCATATTTAATTAAATTATAACAATTATTGAGGACAGTCGTGGCGCACAAGCGTGCGGCAGGTTGTGGGTTCAAGTGCCACTCGCTTGTTTTCTCGCTCTGGTAACGAGGCAAAGCGCGGCGTTGAGTTCCGCCACTTATCACGCAATCCCTCCAGAATTCAGCAGGAGTGGAGAACGAAACTGCCTTACTGGGAACGGAGTGTCTATACACTGGGTTCCGAGGTTCCCTATATCCACCCTGCGATGTGTGGGATACAACGTGAAATAAAAAAAATAACAAATATAATTATGTGCTGTACTTCTTGTATGCTTGTATTCCTTGTCTATTATTATTTATTATTTAATTTTAATATTATTGCACTGTGATACAACAATAAGAATGAAATATACTTAATATACCTAGAGATAGAAAGTGGCACTACGTCTGTCTAAAAACGCGATGGTTGTAGGTTCAAATCCCACTTGGGGGAAAGAATTCAATTTGAATTGGTTCGGTCACTGGCGTTAAGTGCCTTCACTTAACACGTAAAGCCTTGTAAATAAAGTCCCCCCCTGTCTACCCTACTATGTGGACAAAAATGAAGTGAAAATGCTTCTTTTTTTTAATCTTCAAAAAAAATCCTGTGCTCCCATGTGGTATCCATGTTCTTTCTGAAACTATTATTAATTTTCTAGTTATGTTTCATAATTATTAGTAACGCCATCTTTAGTGTCTATTTTTGTTGTGGTTATTCCAGTCTAGTTCTCCCCAACTATATAATCAAGGTCTTGTCTCATCAAAAGAGGAACTGTTAATAATTAGATTAGCCATAACTATTTTTTTTTTGTAATTATACAGTACAATACAACAAACAGCATTTGACGAATTTCTTATATCTTGTAAGATTTAATCTCGATCTTGATATATAAGTTATACCTGTTAATAATTTCTAACATTTTTTAGTATCTCATTTTATATTAATTGAATTGATACTTGTGTTTTAAATGCATTCACATTAAAATGTGGTTGGTAATAAAATCTATTTTTTTTCAATTTTAAATGTTCAACATACCTAAATGCAGTAAATTTAATACAAGTAGTAGAACTACTTGTATATATAAAAAGATTAAAGTCTTAAAAAAAAAAGATTTGCCTTACTTTTTTAGCATTTTCTCTGCTAAACGGGTCGTCAATTGAACATCGGTAGCTTCAATACGATACAATATTCCTATTCCTTGTAGAATTGCTGCCAGATCATTTGTATCTAGGTCAGTTTTGTTCGCGACCTAGGACAGTCGTTCTTGCTGAAAATTTAAACGCATACATTTGTTTCAATAAATGTTTGTATATTTAAGCATTGGGAATAGAGATTAGGCCAAATTATTTGATTTTTATATTTATAAAGAATTCCGTTTACAAAACAAAATACATTCAAAGTGACTTTAATAAATCTTTTCTCGTTTTACTTTTCAGTTCCTCTTAAAGTACAGATTCCATTTAACTTTTCTTAGAAATAAATCTAACAATAATCTTATCACATGTACAAGAAAATTTCACAATCGATGTCAAAGGATGATAGGTAAATTTTTTTCACAACGAGTTTTATGATAATAATGACATACCTATATGTATTTATGAAATTAAATGTTGACAGTACTCTCGCAGTTACCTACTTACTATATGTTTATAACGATATTGTAAATTATATTTTACAGGAGTAGATAACTATTGATTTTTTCGAAAACTTATTAGCAAAATTGCCTTTGAATCCGGTGGCAGTTTCCCATAAGATGCCTTTTTGCGTTTTCGAAATTCGAAAAAAATCATAAATGTATAAAGCAAAATTAACAACATACGTATATTTTTATAATACATTGAAAAATTATCACATATATTGCAAGTTCGATTCGTCGTTCATTAATATAATTAAATATTATAAAATGTAAACTAAATGTATCCAATACTAAACTAGTTTCACGTTTATTATATTCTTATAACAAACATCTGACCTGTGGTCTGATGGCGCTATTTTGTCCTTTAAAGATAATATCTTTAGATATATTATTACTATCATTATTTGTACTGACTGTAACGCGACGGTTGTAGGTTTTATCTCCACTCAATCAATTATTATTTTTTAATATTTTCATTTCTTCACTCTGGCACCCAAGCAAAAATACGGCATTGAAGTACGCCACTCAACACGCAATGCCTCTTAAATTTGCCAAAAAGTGGAGAACGGAGTATCTTAACAATAGGTTCCCTCTGCTTACCCTGCTGTGTGCGGGATATAGCGTGCAGCTGATTTTATTAGATAAGTAACAAGACGTGTCAGGAAAGAACAGAATGTACACCAGATATCCTTTAGCTACTACTCTATTTCTATCTCTAAAACAGATTCAAACTCGCACTCATTGCTAGTCTAATAGAATATAATAAAACAACGACGTTTCTACATCAATATTAACATTCAATATGTGTGGTCCATTAAATAAGTAATCACATCAGGCTTATACACTTAAAATGATTTATTATCGTCGTGGCGCCACACCGCCATTGTCTAATTCGCGTGTGTTTGGTGTTTCTAATTTAATTCATATAAAACATTCTAGTTTATTTAAATATTCGCGTTCTCATATATTTTCTGGGATTTGTGTGACTTGAAAATAAAACATCTCTAGCATTTAGTAAGTAGATCGTTAAAAATAACAGATTTTTCTTTTTTTTTATTGCAAAATTTTATCATTATAAGCAGAGACCACCTAGTGTTAGGACACTTCGTTCTCCACACTACTCAATTGCTTTGTCGTAGAAAAGCCAAAATGTTAAATAAGATTTAAGTATAGTCATTCCCTCGAGTGGCCTGCAAACCCACTACCATAATATTATTTAATTACCGCATTTACAATCTGGCACCGTATTTCTGAGGCTAATAATAGCCAACCGCCTTTCTGCAACAGTATCTTGTGGCTTATTATCTTATGCAAATAGGATGTTAAGTTCTTTGATGGGAATTTAAATACGACAATATAATATTAATAGGTAGCCTATAAAAATATTTTTAAAATCAATTTTATTCATTAATTTTATTCAAGTTTTATTATACTTTTAAGATCCTGTTGACATAATTTGTCTCTACTATACAATTTTTGTTATTAATAATGAATAATTATAAAATGTAATTACAACGTGTAGTGGATATTATCATAATACAATAATATTAAAACAAACATTCAATTATTAGAGGCCAGTCGTGGCGTAGCGGCACGAAGTATGACTGTCAAACCGACTGGTTGTGAGTTCGATCCCCACTCGAGGAGATGAAATATTTACTTAACTTTATATATCCATTTCCTCGCTCTGGTGTCGAGGTTAAGCGCGGCGTTGAGTTCTGCCACTCATCACTCAATGCCTCCAGAATTCGGCTGAAAGTGGGGAACGGAGTGTCTTAACACTAAGTAGGTAATTCTCTTACTACTTATACTTTCGGTTTATTTTGATTTGTTCGAATATTTTTTTCTTATTAATCTTATCAAAAACAAAAAATAGATTCATAGATATATTTAATATATATTCGTATACATACTTAGTTCAAGCGGGCGAAGTCGCACAGGTCCACTAGTACATTATAAGGTAGTAATTTAGTTTAACGTTATGTAAATTTATTTTATTTTTTTTTAATTACACAATATGTTCACGTTAAAGTCATTGCTACGAGTATATTGCAATCTGTTAGGCCTTGCTCGTCCGCTCCATTCGTTCTTTTTAGTCGTTCTTTAAACCTTTCAGCTGAATGACACTATCGTCACAGTGACGCCCACAAAGTGAAAAGTGTAATCAAAGCACAGGCATAGAACAGAGATTAAATAAATGAAAAACATCATCCAATGTAAGAATTAAATCTTTAAAATTATTATAAAAGTAGGCATTCAAACCGGCTTCTCCTGCTTCTTATATTATACCCAAATTTATACATAATTGTAGCCTATGTGCTATTCTGATATATAAACAAAATTTCTGAGAAGTTTTATCCAAATCTGTTCAGTAATTTTTGCGTGAAAAAAGGACAAATTCCGCCACTCAACACCAAATGTCTCCTGAGCTCGGCGGAAAGTGGGTGGGTGTGTCTTAACACTAGGTTCCCTCTGCCTTCCCTGTTGTGTGCATATCCCTGCTGTGGGATACAGCATGAAGCTGATAAAAAAACAGTCAACAGTACTGCGTGGTTAAGCTATGTTATTGTAAATGAGTATTAAGATATTATTCTCATATCAATGTTAAATTTAAGATATAGAAAAAATTACGTAAAAAAAATGATTCAAATATTCAATATTGACATGTTTTGTATATATTGACTAATGTAAAACAGAATAAGTTATTACTTACCTTTCTGTCTTATCGAGAGAGAGAGAGAGAGAGAGGGCGAGAGAGATAACTAAAGAAGTTTTCATTTCAATTTAAAACATATTACAGCGATGTTCTTTCATTTTTAATTCTATGAAAAAAATAGACATTGTATGACAATTATACTTATGTCGACATAGTTTTGTATGCCTTTGTCCAAAGACTATTTAGTATTTAGGTCATAATATAAGCGTTCTTTTTTAAGAAGCTGTTAATATAAGTTGAAAGGTAGCCTAAAATTACTTATAAGCTGTAAATTCACAGCTTATTTGTGCTTCATATTTGCGACTATTTTTATAAAGACACATACTCATATATAAACGTTTTCATATAAAAAAAACCGGTTAAATGGGAATCGGACTCACCTGCTGAAGCTTCTGTACCAATTTCAGGATTGTATGTAAAAGAGAAGTACAACTTATAAAAATTGACAAACTTAAGTTTGCCTCGAGAAAAACGAGTGCCCCGTTTTGTATGAAATAAATTCTAAATATGAGTTTGTATTGATTTTTTTCTATGAAATATCTATAAATTTTAAAAATTAACTTAACTTAACTTAACTTAGCTTCACGCTTTATCCCTTGCGGGGTAGTCAGAGAGAACGGAGCGCCAAACGCTACGGTCTCTACATACCTCTTTCGCCTCGTCCTCTGTCATCAACCTCTTCATACATGCCCTTCGGGGGGTCCTCATGCTTTTTACGTGACCTTCCTCCAGTATCTTTGATACTGTGTTTTCGAAGGTCAACCGAGGTCTCCCCCTACCTCTCTTACCGCTCACTTTTCCATCATAAATCTTTTTTGCCATTCTTTCATCACTCATTCGTTCGACGTGCCCAAACCAGCTGAGCACGTTCTTCTTCATTCTCA